>CABFOV010000576.1:129847-150328 GCA_902141375.1 Timema poppense | reverse complement strand
TTAGGAACCCCCCCCCAGTTCACCCGACCTAGATTCGAACCTCGATCTCCCCATCCTCAGCAGTCGAGCTCAACACGACTAGCGCGTCAGCCAACTACGCCACCGAGGCGGGTTAGAGATAAAATGAAAAAAATATATAGAATAGATAAATATATAAAACAAGTAGAACACAAGGATTAGAATAACAATGTTATATCTAGTCCAATTGTAATATATATAATAATAACTTTCCACAGCAACCCGGTTGTATTTTGTGATGAATCAATGTTTCAGTTAATATTTATCTAACAAATTAAGTACACAAACAATGCCAGTGTGCTTGAGGCATGTAGAACGACATACTATATTATTAGAAATATTGCCATAGAAATCTAGTCAAGAGAAATTTAAATCGTTTCTCGGATCTCTTTCTCTCCATTTCTTGCGGATAAAAAACTGAGCACGTGTGAATCATAAAGTTTCGGACTGGAAACACGACCTCACCCCCCACCCCTAGCATTTATCCCGCCTCGCAGGGTTGATGCGAGTTTGAACACATAGCAGTATTGCCGGGGGAAGCGTCACCATGAATTATTCGCCCGCTCTGATGGGCTGTTGCCCTCTATGCCTGCACCCCCTCCCCCAACCCGAGGGGTCCAGGAGGTAATCCGCCCGTTCTCACGGCGATCACGCCTCACTAGCTCTTCCTGTGGACCAGGGATGTGAATCTACGAGCTCTCTCGGCACGTTGGGTGCCGGACTTGGCTCTCTCAGATCACCAATCCTCATGTTGGATCTCTCAGACAACCACTCCTCATGCTGGATCTCTCGGACAACCACTCCTCATGTTGGATCTCTCAGACAACCACTCCTCATGTTGGATCTCTCAGACAACCACTCCTCATGTTGGATCTCTCAGACAACCACTCCTCACGTTGAATCTCTCAGACAACCACTCCTCATGTTGGATCTCTCAGACAACCACTCCTCATGTTGGCTCTCTCATACAACCTACTCCTCATGTTGGCTCTCTCGGACAACCACTCCTCATGCTGGATCTCTCAGACAACCACTCCTCATGTTGGATCTCTCAGATAATCACTCCTCATGCTGGATCTCTCAGACAACCACTCCTCATGCTGGATCTCTCAGATAACCACTCCTCATGTTGGATCTCTCAGACAACCACTCCTCATGTTAGATTTCTCCTACAACCACTCCTCGTGCTGGATCTCTCTTGCAGACTAATAAATTATGCATATATATACCAAAGTTATCCCACGGCCTCGCTACTTTTTAAGTTAATTGATTCAACTTTTTTCCAGTGAATTATCTAATCATTCTAAAAACACCATTTCAGACACAAATGAGGGGAAGGAAATGTTTTATATGGGTAAAACCACACATTCAATTATACCCTTGGTAAGAAACCAAATTAAATGGTTTGAGTTTTGGCAAACTTTGCTTCAAGATTTGTTAACTCACGTGGAGGCACTGTTAGTTAAATGAACACCAAAAGAAATAGTTTAAAGTTCTGCATTCCTTGTATCAAGATTATCTCTTTTATTAGAAGGTATTGTTGCAATTCACACACAAAATAAGTTTAGTTCTACTATCTAAGAAAAAAATAAATTAAACCTCATTTACACGCGAAACCATAAAATAAAAAGTAGCCTACCTTAATTAAGCTACAAATGTAAACATATTAAAATGTTATTTAAATAGCGGTATTGTTGCAATGAACACCAAAATAAAAAATTTAATTTTATGTTTTAAGTCCCTTGGTCTTATCGAGTGCAAGTGTAAAACCTATTTGTGGGATGGTGGGCAAGAGGGTGAAAGGCGTGGGATGGCTTAACAACCGACAAAAGTGTCCTTGCGCGTCAACAAGAACAGATGGATCAGGGAAACCATAGATGGCGCTAGCTACGGGACAGATGATGCGGAAAAATAATTCGTTTGGAAATATCAGTTTTCTCGAGAACGAGTGGAATTTTTACAGTATTATTTTCAACACCTCTTTTAAGATAATACATCGATGTTTATTAATTGTTACATTTTCTTACTTTTTGTTACGCAGCCGGCAGTTTTCTATTAAAAATATAAATTTTATCGATATTTGATCACTGGTATATTATAGAGGGGGTGTGTATATAAAAAGTATAACTTAATCAAAATTCTTCTATTCTTGAACAAACCGTTTCCGAAAATAGAACGGTCAACAAATGCGTTGTTTAGATACTAGCTGTGTTACTACTAACCGACATGAGTATTCTGGTTTCTCCATGACTGGTCCTCGTACGAATACCAAGAACCTCATACGTTCATCTCATTACGTCTCCAGCGTAATTCTGTTTGTTAGAGAAGCTACCTGGTCTCTCACCTAAGTTCTAACCGTCGCTTGGACGCTGGTTTTCAACTCACTTTGTGAAATATTCTTGCGAGCTGGATATAGCAGCGTCTAGGATAGAATCACCACATACAATGAAGTGAATAAAGGGAGTACCTGGGGTTGGTTGGATCTAATAGCCTCCCTTCCTCTCTTACATACATGTATACACTTACACATATGTTAAACATGTGAGATGTGGTTGGGATCATCAGTTGAACAATGAGCTTTGATCGTCAAGAAATTTTTAGAAGATTTTCCGTGGGAGGAAGTTTAGTTGAGAGAATGATTTTTTATAACTCGTTCAGTTCCAAAACTTTAAGTTTTTTAAGTTTTAATTCCCGGTGTTGGGAATGATAAGGTTCCAATTTTGGCTGTAATGAGCGTGTATTAACTTTCTTTTGACCCCTCAAAGAGAGAAGTAATGGGATCATCAAAAATAAATGGAATGGAACTACGCACGGACTTTCTCGCTCTATTGTTTTTAAAATGAAGATATTTACTCAAAATTCGAAATATGTGTGAACTAAATAGTATACCCTAGCAAACCCAAGCATAAATCACAGTATACTTATGTAAAACTTTTTTTTTAATTCCAGTTTTAAATTTTATAATTTTGTATTTAAAGAAGTAATGTCCTCATTTGTATGTTTGGACCAATAAAAATAATGTTGGGTCGACATGGGTCAACACTTCGTATTAGAATTTAAACTTACGGTTAAAATTTTTGACATTTTATTAGGTGTTGCAAATCTTCATGCCATCGCATTGCTATTAAATTCCTCATTTATAAATTTTGAACAATTAAAAATTTAAATATTGACTATAGAGTCTAAAATGGATATAAATAATTGTTGTACAAACATTTATCCTGATTGGTTTAAGGAAAAACAACATAAAATTTTATAGACTTACTTATATTTAATTACTCTATGGCATTGGAGAATTATTGCGTTAAAATATATATAGTATCTCTTCATAACTAAAGCTCACAAAATTGTATTAATATATCTGCCAATATCTCAGAAACTGTTGGATTTATAAAAATATATTTAATATAAAAGTTTTTTGTTTTAAAATAGTATTACAATTTTGATAAGTTATTCAGTATATCAAATAGTTGCGGAGATAAGGAAGTTTCTGCTTCTGTAAAGTACCTTAAAATCCATTTTTATGGTAAAATGAGAATTGCGAGTTTATTTATAATCTTAATCAATACCTAGATACGAATTTTAATTAAATCTTTAGAGTCGATTTTGAGAAAATCTATATTTTCTCTTTTCACCTTTTCTTAAACTACTCTTTATTTTAAGTTTAAACAGACACACAGACAGACGTCATTGTAAAAACCCCTTTTTAAGGTTTGGGGGTCCTTGAGACGTCAACATCCATTAACATTTTAGTTAGATTTTCTTTTGCGGTTCCAATACTTTTACCCTTTGTGTTCGAAAAGTTAAAAAATATATATATATTTACGTATATCCGAAAGTTGTTGGTTTTTTAAATATATGCTACTTAAAAAATGTGTATGATAAATAGACCTACATATTTGTACCGACAAGTAACTTCATATCTCAAATAGTTTAGGAGATATTATAAAAAAAAATTACGCATCTGACCGGAGCCCTTAAAGTCATTTTGCCAAAATATTGAGGGAAGCCATTTTGTTTGTAATATTGATAAATGTTTAAAAATGAGATTTAATCAAAATCGTTAAAGCCGATTTTGCGAAAAACGACTTTTATTTTTTTGCCCTTCAGTAAACTACCCTTAATTTTAGGTTTAGATATCAAACTCTAAAACCCCTCGGGGCAACTCTATGAAAACCCTAGTTGCTAAGTTTTAGCCCAATCGGTAAAATAGTTTAGGCTCTAGTCAGAGGTACAGACAGACAGATGGAAAGTTAAAAATAACCTTTTTTTGGATTAAGGGGGGTCATGAAACGTCAAGATTCTTCAAAATCCTGAGTTCGATTTTTTTGGCAATCACAATAATTTCTATACCTGTAAGATCGCGAGAAAGTAAAAATCAAACACAATATTTAAATAGCTGTCGAAGTTTGATGACCCCTTGAGAAAGAAAGAGTAGTTTTCGAATTGCAGTTTGTTTGTAAACCAACTTAGAGCCAAAACCATTTACCAGATTGTACTAAAATTTACATGTTATCTAGATATCACTAAAGGGTTTTTAGAATAAAATGTATATCCCTGAGTTTAAGTGTGGTTGACTTAAGGGCGAAATGAGAAGAAATTGATTTCGCTAAAATATTATTTAATGATTTTAATTAAATTTCATATAGAAGCATTGTTTCACATTTCAAACAAATTGGCTTATCTTATTTCCCCATGAAACTTACTAATTGTACTTTAAATAAATGTAAATTTCCAATTTTCTTCTTCTTATTATTATTATTATTATTATTATTATTAGCACCGCGTCTTACTACCCGTTCGGGTTATACGCACTTACGCTAATGTGTAATGGTAGGGTGATTGTGAGATGAAATGAAGGACCTACAGTTTAACGTGGAATCCGAACCACGGTAGAGGCCTGGCACTCCACACATTCACAAGATGTCTTGTCAGAGGTGAAGGAAGGGTTTGGTAATCAGATAAATCTGTGCCGGGACAGAGGATTGAACCCCGGCTGCCAGCACAGAAGTCTGATACCTTACCCCTAGACCGCCAGGTCACCCTTCTTAATATTATATCTGTAACTATTTGATATACGAAATAACTTATAATTTCAAAGTTGTATGACTATTAAATATAAACATATATTAATTTAAAGAATATTTTATAAAATCAATATTTTTTAGCCATAGACTTTTAGCAAGAAGGAGTTAACCTGGCGGTCTAGGGATAAGGTGTCAAACTTCTGTGCTGGCGGCCGGGGTTCAATCCTCGGTCGCGGCAAAGATTTATTCTGATTACCAAACCCTTCCTTCACCTCTGACAAGACATCTTGTGAATTTGAGGAATGCCAGGCCTCCACCGTGGTTCAGATCCCATGTTAAACTGTAGGTCCTCCATTTCATCTCACAATCACCATACCATTACACATTAGCGTAAGTGCGTACAACCCAAACGAGTAGTAAGACGCGATGCTAATAATAATAATAATAATAATAATAATAATTTAGGAAATAGGGATGTTAAAACGCACAGAACTAATAATATATTTATATTTTAAAATTGTATATTCTTTTATGCCTACTATTTCGTGAAATGTGATGTATTTACTTCTCAGTGTGCTTCTATAACTTTTTTTTTTACATGTCCTAAGAGCTACCAGTACAGTTTAGATAACGGAATTAGATAGAATTTACGGTGCACCGCACCATTTATTTTACTTTATGATAAATATAAATAGCATAACTCACTATTTGAAATCTTTGAATTCGAATTTAATCTTAAAAGTGAGTCTTACAATTATTTATTTCAAACCCAGTAGGCCTACTTAAGCCTAAGCGCTTATATAGATTTAATTAAAACATCATAGTTGTGTTATAGATGGTGAGACTTCTTTTTTGGAGGATAGCCATTGGAGAATAGTGGCCACGATATCTTCTGACGACACTATAAGGTTATTTGTCATTATGTTGTGAATAGAAAAATACAGACACACACACACTACTACAGTAGCCCCACGGCCTCTTTAGTGCTGACTGGCAGCTTTGAAAAATTACCAGACCAAATTATGTATCCCTACGCCGAGCCATATGATCTGCAAAACATGTGTTTAGCAGCTGTCACTTCTGACGGTCAAAATCTAGGTACATACCTAAATGTTGACTGTCAGAAGTCAACTGTGAGCTGTCATTCAGCACCAAAGAAGCCATGGGGCTACTGTACTACACCAAATATTTGAAAAACAAACGTAACAGTACACAAAAACAAATCCAATCAATTTCTTTTTTAAAACAGACCTGTTATTCTTAACAAATCAGTTTTGTTAATTTTGTTTTCTCACGGCTTTCGTTAACCATTTAGAAAAATATTTCCCATGGGTTACCGCGGGGTATTAATTAGTTTCATCAGCCCTTCCCTCCTCCACTCCTTCCCTTCTAAGGCAAATATTTGTATTAAACTGGCTATAATTGTGGATGTATTTATTGCTGATCTGGGTGATTGGTCTAATAATGGCCCAGGGAACAGCTATACGAGCATAAATCACTAACTTGCACCTGTCCATATCGGTAGTTTCTTCCTGTAGAAACATTACCACCAGCCTAGCTCTGGGCTTCGCCGTGATATTGTAGGTGTTTTCACCAGATGAGGAGAGGAATAAATTAATTTTAATAAAACTCACAGTTTTTACCCTGAAGAACTAAGGCCATAATATTAATAAATATTCAATATTTGAATACTCTGTCTAATCTGGAGGGTATAAAGCTTACCTTGCTTCTTTCATCTATGGCTAAACGGATAAGACACATGAACCTGTACAGAACAATTCATCAGGTAGTTCAAAGTACGTAATACGGGTGGTGGTAAGGAGTAATAAAAATATAGTACAACACATAGGCTTTATTTTGTTTGATGAATATAAATAATAACTATATATATAGATAACTAAAGATTACATTAAAAACTAGAATTATATTTATATAAACTATACGGACCAAAAACAGATGAAGGTCTCACCTTCATTTTCCTCTCCTGGATAATTTGACGTTACTCCCCTAGAAGTGTTAGTGAAAATATGAATCAATTTTATATTAGCAATTAATACACCAAATATATTTCACATTTAATATTTAAGAAAAGGACGATGATTGTGTGTACATTAATATCTACAATATTCTGAACATTTAATATTATTCAATTCGGTGTTCAACAAGTAACTGTGTATTCACATGTTCACCGAAAAACAAGCGCAGAACAGAAACGGGGTCACGTGACGAACTATAAGCCCATTATAAGATTCCTGTCTCATCGGTATGAGCTAAACTCATCTCTACGTCATCCCCTCTGTCCGAGATGTTCGGCACGGAAGAGCAAATCAAATGTAAAACTCAACCATCTCAAATCAGTGCGCATGCGCTGTAGAGCTAGAAGCTAGCAGACAGCTTCGTTGGCCGTTGTGAGGAGAATTGAAATAGCCCCTTATTGTAAAGCGTGTGTATCGATGTAATGAATTGTGCCCCGACATAGCTTTGAAATATAAAATTATCTATTGGGGTAGTGATCTAAAATAAAATTTGTATTCACTAGAAAATAAAAAATGTCGATGATCAGCTGTGTAAGTTAGCGTTGCAAAGCATCATGGACCGACATAACGTGTGCGAATTGTTGTGCCCCTCAAGCAGATTCTGCTCTCTATTTTCAGAGGTGTGAATCAAGCTTTATATATATAATCTGTAAAAACCAAAGATCACACTACAAGTATTAAATTGAAAATGGAGATACAATTTTTTTTTTAATACAAATGGATACATCCTGTGTGATCGCCTATTATAATATAAGTAATTAGTTGGTTCAGCTATCAGACACCTTGTCTCAGTTGGTAGCGCGTGTCTCTGCTGAGCTGAGGGACCCAGGTTCGATTTCTAACATGGATAAAAAATTAATTATTGGTGAAATGTGGGTTTACTCTTTCACAGTGATGAATTATTTTCTTGGGGACTGGATTTTGTGCCGGTCCTAGTCCTAAGTTATATTATAAGACATATGAAGCCTGGCAAGCCGGCAGTGAAGAATATATGGCTTGGACAACAAACGGACCCAGACAACCGGATGAAAGCAGTAATTGAGGTAAAGTATGTATCTGGTAAGAAGATATTTAAATACGTATACATCTATTTTGGGGTCAAAATTGAGAATATTTTACTTTACTTTTAACATTATTTAATAGGTACTTTGATCTAGTTGTCAGAGTTATTGGCTATATATCCAGAGGCTCCAGGTTCAATCCCTGGTGCTTCCAGATTTTCTGTGAAGCAGTGGGTCTGGAAAAGGGGTCAACTCAGCTTCAGGATAAATGAGGAGGTACTTGTATGGAAAAGCAGCAGCTCCGGTCTAGAAAACTGAGAAATGGTGGAAGCTCCGTTGAGCTGAACACATGACACCATATTTACAATGAAGTTGACACTAATTTCGTCAACAGATGACGACCACTTGGTCTGTATGGCTTGACTGTGGGCTGGTGCCGTGGAATTTGTTTAATTTATAACTAATTGTTATAGTTAGTAGTGATGTTATTGAAGTGTATCACAAATGTTTTCTAAAAGTTAAGGTGTCCCTTTTCATGATAGAAAGTTTATTTAATAACCTTCAGGGTGAGGCCAAACATTCAGAGGGTTAGTGACTTGAAAGTTAGCACTTTATTTAGAAAGTAAATATCCATTTGCTAAATAAAAGGAAGCTACACGCATGTAAGCCTCAGCACGTTGTAAATCAATTTTCCCGGCATAGATTGGGTATGTGAAACTCATATTAATGTAAGGGCCACATTGAACCTTTCAATTTTAGTTTTAAAATCCTTGTAACAAAAACAATTACATTTTAAAACATATTCTATAATTTACTACACAAAATTTGAAGCTTTTGTTAGTAGTGAGTAAAGTTTCAGGGCCCCACCCAGAAGGGGTTAAGCGGGGAATTTGTGACTTCCAAGAAAGCAAATATTTTCAATAAGAACTTAAAAATATAGTCCTTACATTCAAAAAATCTTAAGTAATATATATTTTAGTTCTACTACTCATAATTTAAGAATAGGCGTACAACTTTATATCACCCAATTTTAAAAAAAGAGTACAGAAAAAATTGAAGCTATACATTTTAAAGTAGGTTACTTAAATTATTTGAAATCCTTGCCCTCATTTATAATAAATATATCTTCAAATGATTTCTAAAGGCATTTTATATTCATAAATAATTATCTTGGCCATTTAAGCAAGAGGTCGTCCTCCCCTACCCCCCTTTGCCACAGCCTTAATCGTATGACCACCCCAAAGAAAATATCTGATTAAACCACTGGAAAATTTGGTACACCAACTTCCCTTGCAAGATTTCACCAAATAATGACCAATTTCCAAATGTCATAATCTCAAATGTTGTATTCCTACAACGTTTATAAAAAGATGAATTGGGCCGCATTGTTTGTTGAGAGTCAAGAATGGGGTCGTATGTGGCCCACGGGCCACAAGTTTGACATGCTTGGCATGGACCATCTAATAATAATTGTTTCCTCTTTACCCTTTATTATGTATATTATTTCACAAATTGTTAACCGGTATAAATTTACAGATAAATGTAACCGCTTATGAATGGATGTTTGAAATTATAGCTCTAATTATTATTCATTAAACTAATACTTTCCCTTCTTTCGTTTTTTTTTTAACTCGTTTTATAATATGAAAGTTATAATGAGCTAAGCAAATGGATGAGCAATTGTAGAGGTAAAATACTGGAATTAAAGCTCTTACTAAAACGTTTATTGCTCATAATTACAGCTATTTATTGTGAAGCTGAAATAAGTTTAAAGTTCTATGTCATTTAAAAACATATCTGAGGAAAACAATAATAAAGTAGTTCCAGCATTTATTATATAGGATGTACTGTACATTCATTATTTTCCTCCATTTTAATGATTTGAATACTCGTGATTTTAAAACTATTTGTCGTAATTTGTAAAATTAGAAACTATAATATACTTAATTGTATCATTAATTACCCCAAATCGTAATTTTATATATCTTTAAATAAATTACTCATCTAGGACTATATTTTGGGGACTAATTTATCTGCATACCTTTACCCTTTCTTTAATGATTTATTTCTAATTTAACCATACATAATTAAATCATATATTATAAAATGAATATGAATTCTGAAAAAAAACTTTTCAATTGAAATTCTAAAATGTTTGTAGACCTAAGGCATACTACCCAAAATATCAATATACATGAGTTTTTAGCATAGTTGAAATAATAAATCCAACACATTGATTAACCCGCCAGTGGATTTACCTTCATAAAAAAATATTCTTACGCCCCCGGTAAGTATATAATTTAAAAACACAATAACATTATTTCAAAGAAATTTACATTAATAGAAAATACGTTAATATAAACAATTGTGAATCTAATCATTTCAAAGGTGTAACATTTTAGGTTTAATAATTTAAAATTAAAGGGGATATATTGGCATGGTCCAATTTAAACTCAAATTGAATTATTGCTGCCATCTGTTAGGCAATAAAGATAGCTCTATAATGCATTAAGGGTGACCTGGCGGTCTAGGGGTAAGGTTTCAGATTTCTATGCTGGTAGTCGGGGTTCAATCCTCAGTCCCGGCAAAGATTTATCTGATTACCAAACCCTTCCTTCACCTCTGACAAGACATCTTGTGAATGTGAGGAATGCCAGGCCTCCACCGTGGTTCGGATTCCACGTTAAACTTTAGGTCCTTCATTTCATCTCACAATCACCTTACCATTACACATTAGCTTAAGTGCTTATAACCCGAACGGGTAGTAAGACGCGGTGCTAATAATAATAATAATAATAATATGCATTAAGATTATGTTTAAAAGCGTTCATATTTAATTTCTTTGTTTTAAGTATTTTCTGTGGTCCTGATAGAATTTGAGATATAAAAGATTTTCTGTAAAATGTTTATAATTTAACTTTACAGTTTTTTTTCTCTTTATTCTTTATAATTAATTACTCACTAACCAGGAGGTAGAAAATTATTTAACTATAAAGTTTACTAAACAGCTAGGCCTATATCCTCTTTTCTAAATTAGTATTCTACTTTACGTTATTTAACGTTACCAAAGTTACACAAATACTTTCATATAATTATTTCAAGTCATGTGAAATGTAGCTATTACTATATATATATATATATAATGCCTATAAAATAACACTAACAATATAGAAAAAGCTTTCATTATGTGTGGCAAGAATATATATTAGGTAAATATGTATTCCCAAGAGAATCCAACCATAGAAAGTTACGGAAGACCAAGCTTAATCCATAATATATCCTGCCTGGACAAAGCTCTAGAAAAGAGTGAGATATATAAAAGTGAAATAAAATATATGATGAATTTATTTGGCAACATGGGAGCCATGAGGCGTAATAGTATGGTTGTGGATTGTGTCCAGCTCAACGATCGTATAATATTGCGCTTAACTACTTTATAACCGTTGGATATATTTAGTCTAATTAAAGTTAAATTACATATTTTACATCCATTAATTTTTCCAGTCTGTGGCCTTGGTCAGTTTTATATTCCAGCCTTATATTTTCCACTATCGGCCTGCTAAACCTGTCATATTTTTATATACATTATACTATCACTTAAGACTAGGACAGGCACAACATCCAGTCCCCCGGCCGTTAATTAATCACTGTGAAAGGGGAAGACCAGATTTCACCGTTTATATATCTATCGGCCAGCCTTGAACCGAACTCAAGTCCCTTAGTTCAGTAGACAGACACGCTACCAGCTGAGCTATGGTATCGGATTAAAAGTGAAACTACATCATTATTTAAAATTGCTATGAAATGTTATTGTTAGGCTCCGCGTTGTTGTTTATAAATATACAAGAGAATTAAATCCAACCCGCCTCGGTGGCGTAGTTGGCTAACGCGTTAGTCGTGTTGAGCTCGACTGCTGAGGACAGGGAGATCGAGGTTCGAATCTCGGTCGGGTGAACTGGGGGTGGTTTTTCCTAAATGGTTTTCCACTCTCCCTCCACGCAAATGCGGGTTCACTTCCTCTAATACAACCTTCCCAATTCCTAATCTATTAGAGTAATTAGTACTTAAAGCGTATAACCCAAACGGGTAGTGAGACGCGGTGCTAAATATTATTATTATTATTAATTAAATACAAACTCCCAACACGTATTTAAATGTAAAAAAGCAACCAAAAAAACTTGTATTACGGGTGATTAAGGAAATATTTTTTTTTTAATTTTGAAAGACATTAAAAATTTCAAAATCCCTTCCTTTAGCTATAAAAAAAGAGCCAAATTTAAAATATTGTAAATATAACTTATTTCACAGTGTCATACATGCTATTTAAAACTAAACATATTTGTGAATTTATCTTAAGTCAAATACGTTCTATTTTCTAAAATTATATAAACTACTCTTATTAAACTAAAACTAAATCATATATAAAATAGGACTCATTAATATCCCATCAATGCAAATTAAGAAAAAAAAATTTTTTTTTTTCAGAGAGTTTGTAACATTGTCTCGAGAAAAAGAAGTTGTTATAATGACTTACAAAACGAGGTATTAAACTGAATTTTTCTTCATTGTTCTGTTGTATCTGACCTTTTTTTTCTTTGAATGCTTTTAATGTATCAAAAGAAAGACTTTACAACAACAATATTCAAGATGAATACATCTCAAGACAAAATACTCCATTAATAATAAGATAAAGACATGTTTTAATAGAAAGAGAGGAAAATTGTCTTTCGTTTGCAATTTTTTTTCTTCCTTAAGGTAGAGTATAGAGAACACGAGCAAAATCTTTGCAGCTTTTTTTAAAATAAGTTTTGGTCAAAATAGTTCAAACATTTCTCCATTTGAAACATAAAGTTTAAATTTTTTCCCACGCTGCTATCGACATTTATCGAATATCTGTAAATGTGTCCTGAAATATGATAACATTTGCCTTCATTTAAATAGTATCTTATCTAATTTCATCATGCTCCTGAAAGATATTCAAGAAATGTTGATATAACCATGAGAAGAAAATTAAACTTTATATTTCTACTGGGGAAACATCTTATTTGCTTTGGTCCAAAAATAGTTTTGATAAAAAACTGAGAATTACCACATCCCCACCATAAAAACACTGATATGTAAATATTATTTTATAATTTGCTTTTTTTTGACACTGCATTTCACTGTATGTCAAGACTTGGCGCACATTAATTATTGAATAACTATAGTGATAATAAATAAGGAAAGAAGGGGTGCACTCGCGTGGAGGGAGAAAGAGAGACAAAGAGGAACAATTTATCTAAAATACTCTCACTCAGCCTTGCATAAATTAACCTGCTAGTACTACATTGGTTTTTTTGTATATAATAAAAACCATGACTAAAACATTATTTTTTTCATAAATAGGGGGTGGGGGAATTTGAATATCTACCAAGGTGTGCGTCAGCTGATAAAGTTTGGGAACCGCTGGTCTAGGTCCACCCAGATCTGTTGCCTGGCTAATGTATGCGATAAAAATGGTTTAATGTACTTTAACAATATAATGGTGTTGACAAGCTAAAACTCTTATTTTCATCGGTCTAGGACAACTGGGCGCGGCCAACTGGGCGCCAAGACAACTGGGCGCTAAAAGCTATGACTTATTTCTGGTGCAGGTGCGACGAGATTTGGTTTGTTTATTCTTAGAAATCCCCTCCCTCCCCCCATTATTATTACTTTTCTCTTATCCAGTTCATAGATATGCGGTACAGGTGTTACGAGCTTTTATTTACGTATTCTTAGAATACGCCCACTCGACCCATTACCATTACTTTTTGCTTCTTCACTTCATTAGACGTGGTGTTGCGCATAATATTGCAATGCATTAAAAAGTGATTTTTTTAAAAAGAAAAAAGTGCAAAAAAGTGATTTTTTTTAAAGAAAAAAGTGGGGTGTTTTTTGTTTTTACTTATCACTTTTTAATTAAAAATAAAAAGAGCATTGCAAAAAAGTCATTTTTTTAAAAAAGGAAAAGAGTGGGGTTACTTTTGGTGTCCAGCTGTCCCGGCGCTCAGTTGGCCGCGCCCAGTTGTCCGGATTCGTATTTTCATGATTTGTTTAAACCATAATAAGGCACATTTATTCTCTTTTATATCTTTTATATGAGTAGAGGGTGTTGGAAGCCTATTACCTCCCACTTCACTCTGTCTACATCTTTGGTTAGGCGTGATGTTTGGAATAACACACTTAATGTCTACCATAACGATATAGACCGGTGATCTCCAAACTTCATCAACTAGAGCTATTTTAACCATTCTACTATTTTCTCTTCACTTGGTTTTTGGTTCAGCGTTTTTTTTAGAACATATATATTTAATCTTGATAATTCAATCTGTCGTGCGTTTGAAAAAAAATCTATTTAAAAATGAATCTGATATATGTTATGATTTAGTATACGTACACTTATTTTAAATAATTTCTTGTCATTACATTTAATGTAAAGTTCATTGTTATGTATAGAGCCAAACTAGGATTGGCTGTGATTGAGTCAAAGATATATTCGTATTGTATGAAGGTCTATATCTATGATTACATCTGGTATTAAATAAAGTTACGTACATTAATTTATGTCAAAAAGGACAATAACGTAGTTATTTATTAAAAGAGTGTTTTGACTTTTAAGTTTTAGCTCATGAGACTAAATGTTAAATATTACGCACATAACCTTAAAGTTAGGAGACTAGTGAAAACAATAGTCATTATGAATAACTAATATTTAAATAAATATGTGTAATATTATTCATAAAAACCAATGTTTGAATAAACTTTCTTTAACAGAAAAATTATTTTACACCTTTCTATCTGTTTATTTATAATTAATATTCACGTGGCCTTTTTCTAGATAAATAACCTTTAACTGACACAATGTGTCGTGTGTTGAAGGTAAATAATGGTCCGTGAGGTTGGATATAATGCCATGTTGTACCGCTGTAGTCATTCTTCAATTCTCAAACACACATATCATGAATTTAAGAAGAGGTATAAGGGAATAACATTTTCCCTACATTGCATTTTGAATAACATATTTCGTTATTGTTTCCAAAAAAAATATTCAGATGTAAGATAAAAGCTTGAACTTAGGTTTAAGTTTTAATGTGGATTATTTAAAATATATTTGCAAACACTTTATAATATCAGTGGACTACCCAATAATAAATAATTAATGAACTCTGAAAACCAAAAACACAAACAAAAATATCAAGGCTTTTTAATATCTTCGTAACAACGCAAAAATGAGTGAAAGTTTTTTTCCTGCTCCATTTTTTTTTACCAGACGCAAGATGGGTAAGGGATTAATAAGGTAGAATTTATGGTAAATATGCCCGAAGTGTGTAGAAATGTGAGAAACAATTCAATATGAAAGCTACCTCAGTACACTATCCGGGATTCAAACTACGTAATTGTAAAACCACAATGAAAAAGTCTGATATTTATTTCAAATATCCACCAGTCTCTTACTTTACCTGTTGAAAATAAATTTAAAAGGTTAAAAATCAGAAAGCATAGGGATATATTTAGTCCAAGATATAATGAAACTAAAAGAGAACGAAGGAGATGATATAATAATGAACTACAAAATCTGTATTTATCACCTGAACGGAAACACTAAACCAAGTTTAGGCTTAGTAGGAATTATTAATTACTGGCCAACCTTAGTTTGAAAGACTATATTTTAGTGTGTGCATGAAGGATATTTTTCTAATTAAGGCCCTTGGCCCTGTCGAGTACTAGTCTAAAACCTGTCTAAAACCTATTTTATGGGATGGTGGGCGGAGGGTGAAAGGCGTGGCGTGGCTTCACAACCGACCTAAGTATCCTTCCACGCTAACAAGAAGAGATGGATGACGGAAAACGTAGGTGACGCTAGCTACAGGACCGGGCTTGTCGAAATATCATACGTTTGGAAATATTAGTTTTCGGGAAAACGAGTGAAATTTTTATGTTTTTATTTTCAACACCCCTACTAAGATAATGTATAAATGCTTATAGTTGTTACATTTTCTTATTTTTTGCTATGCAACCGGCAGTTTTCTATTTAAAAATGTCAAAATTATTTATATTTGATCATTGTTAAAATTATATAGGAATTGTGAGTATAAACAGTATAACTTAATAAACATCCTTCTCTTCTTGAACAAATCGTTTCCAAAAAGAAAATTACAAAAAAATTTAAAAAATCTTAAAGATAGCCGTTTTTTCCCCATTTCCCTGCGTTTCCGCGCCCAATGAAACGATCCAATCACCTTAATTCAGTAGATAAACTTGTGCTGAAACAATAATGGGCAATATTACAAAATATATTCAAGTAAATTCACATGGTGCTCATAGAGAATGTAACCTCCTTTACCCAAATAATCCAAAATAGAAGGCTGAAAAATTGAAACAAAATTATAAACACAATCAGAGTGAGTCCTTTTAGTAATTGTTTCAAATGTCTGAGAACAAACATTTGAAACTCAGAGATGAGTAAGAACATATGTAAACAAACAAATATCCTAAGGGTATCTTCACTATTCATAACATTAAGGAAAAACAAACAAAATCCTTTTGTTTGTATTTATTCATAGAGAATATAATGGAATATATGTATATATGTTAACAGATATAACCATATTTGATGGTACAAACAAAATTATTAATGATAGTCGTAGAGTTGTTAAATATAATATTTATCATGAATCTGACTGGTTAATATAAAGACACTATCAACGTTAAACATAAAATTATATTTAAAAATTTACATGAGAAAACGAACAAAATTATTTTAATCATCACTAGCCACAAGGAACGTTCTTGTAAAGTAACGTTAAATTGATCCTAGTTACAAATAGATTCAAATTGTATACCTATCGCACTAATACGTATATATGTGTATAAACCACTATTTGAAAAAGGTGAGTCGTCGAGTCTTCTATCATCATTAATTTAAAGACTTCAATTCCAATTCCCATTTTACAATAATAAATCCACACAAAATAATGAAGAGACTAGAAACTTGTACGATTATTATAAAACAATAAAATAAGTTTTTCCCATTACAGCAAAAGTTTATTAAATAAATCATCGTTATCAAACCACAACATTAGACCTTACTATCGATAATTCTATCTATCAAATCAAAAGTAATATTTCAACAAAATATTCGAAGTCTCGATATCCTAATCTTTGACAATTCTCAAACATCATGAAATGTAATATTGGTCTACTATTTTCACGATTATTAAGTTACCCAATTAAATAATTAATTATACAAGTCCGAAAAGAGAATTTAGAAAGAGTTTACAAAAAAAAAACTAAGCCGAAAGGAAATTTTTTCTTACATTTTTGAATATATGTACCCACGGATACGTACAGTGGCTTCTTTAGATCTGACAGCTCACAGCTGACTTCTGACAGCTTTGAAATGTTACCAGACCAAATTATGTATCCCTACCCCGAACCATATGATCTACAAAAACATTTGTTTAGCAGCTGTCACTTCTGATGGTCAAAATTTAGGTATATACCTAAATGTTGACTGTCTGAAGTCAGCTGTGAGCTGTCAGTCATTCCAAAGAAGCCATGAGGCTACTAAACTTCTCATTGTAAAACCAAGTCCAAGAGTGCCAGACATGTTCCATCCCGGCATTATATATATACAAGAAAACCCTGAGAACATGAAAGGAGAGGATCAAGGTAGGGGAAAATATTAGGATAACCAAGTGAGGGGATACGCGTAACAACATTATATTTTACAATAAACTCCAACTGGAATGTTTTGGGTTATATCAGAGCAGATATATCTTTCTTCTTAAGTTCTTAGGAATGTTTTGTCTGTAGTAAACTCTAGTGGCCGCCGTTTGAATATTGGTGGTCTCAATCGGTTGATCCCGTGGATCAGTTATGCTCGGTTGTGCTTCGTTGTCTCCCCATCCTGTTGTCTAGAGGCACTGGGATGGTGAAATGGGGTAAGTTTGTTTATTTCTCTGACTCGTCTCTTCTTTACTTGTAGCCAAATGACTCAAGAAAATCTATACTTAGTACACCACACAGGGACCGAACTATAAACTGCACATCTATTGAGAAAATAGCGCCTTAGTCCATGTGGACATCAAAGTGGGTAAGGGGTGAACTTGTGGTCTAGGGGTAAGGTGTCATACATCTGTGGTGGGGGCCCGGTGTTCAATCCTCGGTCCCGGCAAAGATTTAGCTTATTACCAAACCCTTCCTTCACCTTTGACAAGACGTGTATTAATCACAACTTGTGAATGTGGGGAATACCAGAATAAATAATCAAGAATAGAAGAATGTTGGTTAAGTTATACTTTTTATATATACACACCTCCTCTATAGTTTTAACAGTGATCAAATATTGATAGAATTGACATTTTTCAATAGAAATCTCCCTGCATTATAACAATAAATAAGAAATCGTAACCATTGATAATCATCGATACATTACCTTAGAAGGGGTTGTGATAATATTAATATACAAATTTCCCTCATCATTGAGAAAACTGATATTTGCAAACATATGATTCACCCACAAGACCTGTCCGGTAGCTAGCGCCGTCTACGGTTTCCGTGATCCATCTGTTATGGTTGGCGCGGAAGGACACTTTGGTCGATTGTGAAGCCACGTTACGCCTTTCACCCTCCCACAAAATAGGTTTTAGACTTGCACTCGACAGGGCCAAGGGCCTTAACTCAAATGCATGATTTATTTTATTTCAAATTCTGGTGCAATACGTGCTATATGCTATTAATTATGCACGGATATAAACCCGGCCCTTCAGCCGTGCTTGAGGCCCGTCTTGTTCTACGTCACTCACGCCAAAGGTATTTTGTTTGCCGCAGTTCGTACAGTAGTTAGCTATTAGAGGGAATATATGATAGTCGGAGGCCTGCGCGGGAAACAAGGAGCTTTAGTAGCTGACACGTTAGGGAGCCACTTGAATACCCAGACGCGTCACTCAGAATCCAGTCGTAACCGCCATCAACTAGACGGATGCGGTTATTTCAGACGTCACTTGGAATGAATATTTTAGAGAAGAAGCGCTTGAACCTGTCTTGTACGTCGAAAAAAAAATCAACATCTCACCGAAAGGTATTAAAAAAAATAGGAAAAAAACAAAATAAGATGCACATACGCTAATTTATCTTGCTCTTAATGCTAGTTTGATAATTTTATGTTTATATGAACTAATTACGCTAATGTGCTAGGAGTGAGGAAGGTTGAATTTATACGTTTATCCTAATTTGCCTGGATAGAGAGTGAAAAAACTATTTAGGAAAAAGGCCTCTTGATTCATCTAACCTGGAGTCGAATCTAGTCTCCCTATCATCGTCAGTTCAGTATAATATGAGAGTGACGCCTTAGAGCATGTAGCCACCATGGTGGGTTATCTAGTATGCTGCAGTTGAATATCCGTGTCTTGTTAAAGTGTGAAAACTCTTAAGATTAATCGTCAATCCCGTCTGATCAGGTTTGTTTGTGATCTGAGTATAGGGGTCCAAACCTGTGTCGGTTGCAGTAATAACTTTGTAGTTTACCACTCTATTTCCGCACAAATCCGTGTTACATTTCCTCTAATTTTACTCTGCCCATTCCTGTTATGATGCTGTTTGCTCCTCCGGGTTGGTTTTAGACGTAGTCAGCTGCCTCCGCATCAGCCCGGATGCTCTTCAGATGGATCTTCCCGCCTCAGATCTACTCCCCCTAAGCCACTCCATGTTGACACCCCCCGAGTAACTTCCTTGCTGTGTTGGGGGGTGGTCCTGACCGTCTAGTCAGGGCAGTTGGGCAGCTAGACACTCGTGGCCATCTATGTGGAGCTTAGGTAAGGTGATGTCACCCTCCAACCGTACACTATGCAGTTGTAGTGCGTTTCCGGTTTCAACCGGGGATTGGTAATAAGGATATCTCCGCTGTCAATTCTGCAGAAACCCAAAACTATACCAAAGGATGAGTTTCTAACCTCTTCCTGTGACGTTGGTGTCACACTTAGTAGAGGACCCACTCCTGATCAAGGGCTAGGAAATAAAGGGGTGATTTCCCGAGCTACTCAGTGATGATAGAATCACCGACTAAACCGGGGTTGGTTGTCCCAAAATGATCACTATGTGTGATTGTACTCGCGGCTCCACTCAAAGGTTACGGTCACAAGTGAGGCTGTAGGACGCTCTGTGACAGCGTGTTAGTCTCCATCTTGGTTGCAAAGCGTCTCATCGCTCGGTTCCCACAGCGGAACTTGTGTGCGAAGAAGCAGTAAGGGCCAGTTTCATAGTCAAATTTAGTACGCCTCAAGTGCGGCGCTACACTAAATACAAGACGACACCTACCTGAACCAGAATGGAATGGGCCAGTTTCCTATGAGAGAACGGCCCATTACATTCGAGTTT
>CABFOV010000576.1:117112-128853 GCA_902141375.1 Timema poppense | reverse complement strand
TTTTTTTTTTTTTTTGACACTTTCTTTAAAACCATTAATAATTTAAATACAATGATTTATAATTAAAATTAGTGATTATCATTTTAGTAACTATAAAATTTTGCCTAACCACTTTTATCTACTATATAAGGTCTTTAAAATTTACTTCCACTAGATGTTCACTCAAAATATCAAAATATTGTGAAAAAATGTAATTATTTTGAAACAAAAATTAGTCTTTGTACTATTAAATAAAATTTGATTTTAATTTGGTTCTGAGTTTATTAATATTCACATATAATACATAATATTATGTACTATATACTACATATTATGTAATAAGCTCCAAGGTCTGCCTGAACATTCGAATTTTTGTTGTGTATATTTATTAGGGGGTTGTGTGAATGAAAATAAGACCAAACCAATTTCGTTTGGAAACTATGTTAGTCTGTTTGATTGATACCGGTAAATTTAAAAAGTTATCATCAGATTGAGCCAGGAATGTTTCTGTTGCATCTTATTTTGTCGGGTACGCGGAAAGCTATATATCATCACGCTATCTTGTCAGCGAGTGTAGTGGTGACAAAAAATCCGGGCGTAAATAGTAGAAATACGTCGCGTCTGGTTGGCGTAGGTACACATGATAGCAATCATGGGCAAGGATAAAGAGGGAGACGCCTGTATTTCCTTTTTAATCTTCATACGCGTAAAAAGCAGTGCTCTCAAGCGGTTTCAGTCTTTTCTAGTAATTAAAGTTGTCTGTTGTATTGAAATATACTTGCTTACTGTTTGGTACTAGTCAAAATCACAATTTGTTTGGTGTGATAGGGCTCTCATTGTAGGGTGCTTCTTTCAATTTATTTTTGTTTCTTGGATATCAATTAACTATTTTAAACTATTTATCTTGGGGCTACTTTTTTATTGTTATAGTTTTGCATGTAAATTAAGTGTATTTAACTTTGTATTATGAACCTTAAATTATTTATTTTGGTGTTTATTCAACAATATATCCACTTAAGAAACTCTTTATTAGAGTATTTGTTTTTGCTCCTTAAATTTTGGTACCTTTCAGTTAAGTTATTGCTATGCTTTTATTATTATTATTATTATTATTATTATTAGCACCGCGTATTACTACCCGTTCGGGTTATACGCACTTACGCTAATGTGTAATGGTAGGGTGATTGTTAGATGAAATGGAGGACCTACAGTTTAACGTGGAATCCGAACCACGGTGGAGGCCTGGCATTCCTCACATTCACAAGATGTCTTGTCAGAGGTGAATGAAGGGTTTGGTAATCAGATAAGTCTTTGCCGGGACCGAGGATTGAACCCCGGCCGCTAGCATAGAAGTCTGACACCTTACCCCTAGACCGCCAGGTCACCTGCTATGCTTTTAAATTATGTCTATTCAGTTTTTTTGATATTAAACTTAAACCAATTTATTTTGTGTTCATTGGAAAAAATCCTCCAAATAAGAGAGATAATATTGAAACAAGTAATAGAGAATTTAAAACTGTTTCTTTTGAGGTTAGTTTCAACATTGTCTCAACGTGAGTGATCAATCATTGATTCGAGGACAGCAAAAAATGTAAATAATTTATTTTGGTTTCTCACTTCAGTTAGTTGTTAATGAGTGACATCATCGATATATAAAACATTTACTCGCTTCATACGTATCTCAAATAGTGGTTTTGGTAGTTTATCGTACTTAAATGTGACCCAAGCAGCTAAAAATCTATAACTGAATAATACATTAAATTAAGATCCATCAATCAAAATAAATAGTTTCCTACAATCTTTGAGATAACTAATATACACAATTATCTTGGAGAAAAAAGAAAATTAAAATATATTTCCCTTTCCATGGCCTCCATTCCTCTCCCCTCCCCTTCTCCCATTTTCAAGTGTTGTTGAAAGTCTCACGCTAATCATAATAAACATAATTTTAACGCAAATATAATGTTAAATGTTAAAAATCCTGGAGTTTGAATTTTTTTTTATAAAATTGGCAATATTACTTAAGGATGAGAGAACGAGTAAACACCAGAACTATATATATATATATATATATATTACACTTTGAGCGGTTTTATAAATTGAACATCGATACGTTATTATTTTAATAGTTTGGTTGTTTTAAGGAATTATTCTAGTGAGCACCTTCTATTAAAAGGCATTTCCCCTCCTCCGTTGCCCTACATGACCATCCATTTCTTTTTCTAAGAACATGCGGTCGGCAAGAATATTAATATTTTACCTGCTTTTCAACATGAAGAACTTTTATATATTTCTGATATTACTTGTACACTTTATTTTCGGTATTTTCTAAATTATTATTATTATTATTAGCACCGCGTCTTACTACCCGTTCGGGTTATACGCTCTTACGATAATGTGTAATGGTAGGGTGATTGTGAGATGAAATGAAGGACCTACAGTTTAAAGTGGAATCCGAACCACGGTGGAGGCCTGGTATTCCCCAAATTCACAAGATGTCCTGTCAGAGGTGAAGGAAGGGTTTGGTAATGAGACAAATCTGTGCCGGGACCGAGGATTGAACCCCGCCCGCCAGCATAGAAGTCTGACACCTTACCCCTAGACCGCCAGGTCACCGTATTTTCTAAAGAATGGTAAATGAGGACGTGAATATATTACTTAAATTATAGTTGAAGTAAAACCTGACACATGTAAAAAGGAATCTATAATAATATTATAAAGAGTAAAGATTCGATTGGTTTTGTTTTTTTTATTTTGTAATGGATCAACTCAAAAACTACTTGACCAATTTTAAAAATTCTTTCACAATATAAAGCTACATTATCAGCTAGTAGCTTAGGCTATATTTTATTTTGAAAATTTAGTTTATTCCTCATAAAAATTTCGATAGTTTTACACAAGGCATAAAAAAATTGCCTAAAAATATGCTTTCTCCACGTGCGCTGCAAAATCTATTAGTATTACATAAAAAATACTATACATATTGAACGTTCTCACTAATCTGAACCAAAAAGTCCACGAGACATTATATGTAATTATTAAAGTTATGTTACAATAAGCGTTTTTTGTTGAAATTAATCAACTAAAACACGGATGCGAACAAAAAGTGATTATATCCGTATCATGATATGAATCCTTATCCAAATCAATTATTTAATCAAAACCTTGATCTCCCCTTCATCGGCAGTCCAGTCCACTGCAAGAGCGTTGTGTTAGACCACGCAACACCTGAAGCGGGTGGGATGGGTAGCTAGTATACAAATAAGAGGGGTTTAGTGTGATGGTTAGCTAGTATACAAATAAAAGAGGCTAAGTGTGATGGTACAACGCACCACTTCCTAGGTTTTCTATTCAAGGTATCCCAAGGTAAGGGGGTGAATATTTTATTTTAGTGATAGAGACCAGCGCTGTCCTATTTTAAGGACATTCAGTTTAAGATACATTTAATTTGAAAGGGTTCAGACCTTATATTCTTGATTCTACTATAGTGTACCTTACAAGATAGATATTATATAACAATCAGTCGAGTTAATACTGCTGGAGTGTATTTCAAGGGTGTTACATAGGAGACCTCTGAAAAGTGTTGGGGACATTTAGAAATTCTGAATTATTTATGAAGTTGCTTGATATTTTTTAATATTATTTTCAATCAACCGTAAGATTATGACCCATTAAAAAATGTGTTTAATTTTTTTAAATTCTATTAAGCTTTACTAGAAAATTTAAATCTTTGAGTTTAAAAACCATTTTTTAAACCTAGATCTAGCCTTCTTCTATCAAATAAAGTCATGTTTAGATAGGAATACAACATTATATGTTAAGATAATGTGATAGTGTTCAAACTGTGGATTATTTCACTACCAAAGAATTCGTTTTTAATAACCTAAAGTCAAGGCTCTAGAGACCATTACTGATTATGCTATATTTTGTAATAGCTATCCATCTTATTCTAAGCGAATATAGTCCTTAAAGCCTTCATGGTAAAATCACGACTATACATGCATCTCAAGTATTTTACTTTGGCATTCTGATTCGATGCTTGCAAGTTTTGTCTTGATAACAACGACAAAATACGAACTGTGAAAAAACCGCCTAGGTTGTAAACTAAAATGCAACAATTCATAGGCTATTTATTATGTATAAAAATAATTTACATAATTATGAAAATTGTCTTTGAGTATTTTTTGTTTTGAAAACTAGATTTGTTAACTATGTGTCCATACAAAAACTAAGCCTTTTAATTAGAATAGTATCAGCTCTGACAAGACATCTTGTGAATGTGGGGAATTCCAGGCCTCCACCGTGGTTCGGATTCCACGTTAAACTGTAGGTCCTTTATTTCATCTCACAACCACCCTACCATTACACATTAGCGTAACTGCGTATAACCCGAACGGGTAGTAAGACGCGGTGCTAATAATAATAATAATTATTATTATTATTAGAATAGTATAACTGGCGAAAGTTTAAAGGAGCTTTAAATATTGTTAAAATATTATTAGGCTTATTTTTAGTTTTTAATAAAATATTTCCCACCCCAAGTTTTCAAGGGGGCTTCCCACTCTCACTCCACACACATTCTGTTACACTTCCTCTAAAGTCAACCTTCCTTATCCCTACATCATTTGTATAAACAAGTTGATAGTTCAGATGGTTGGTAAAATCTTGAGTACGAAAACAACATTATGTTATGATATAGTGACGTTTATATTGGTTGAATACTGATGATATGTCCAGCAGCACACGTAGCATAAGTTTAGTTAACCTTATATTAAAATAATAGATATTTCTTTATCGGTCATTTAGAATACATAAATGGTATGTAATCACTTAGAAAATATTTAATCATTATTGACTTGGAATATGAACAGAATAATCATACTAACACCAATTCATATATAGGTTTAATACTATTTATTGAAATATTATTATTATTATTTCTAGCACCGCGTCTTACTACCCGTTTCGGGTTATACGCACTTACGCTAATGTGTAATGGTAGGGTGATTGTGGGATGAAATGGAGGACCTACAGTTTAACGTGGAATTCGGACCACGGTGGAGACCTGGCATTCCTCACATTCACAAGATGTCTTGTCAGAGGTGAAGGAATGGTTTGGTAATCAGATACATCTGTGCCGGGACTGAGGATTGAACCCCGGCCGCCAGCACAGAAGTCTGACACCTTACCCCTAGACTGCCTAGTCACCAGCTATATAAACTGATTTAGTCTATTTCAAACTGTAGATAGTTAAACATTTTAAATGCAATGCATTAAAATATATCATAATAATTTAATAATATATAGACGTACAACCCAAATGGTTAGTAAGACGTGGTGCTAAAAAATAAAATATCAATAATAGAGAATTTAAAAATAATTTTTTCATCCAGTTTCCATTAGAAATATATCTAATAATTGAATAGATGTCAGACATGTACTAGCGGACTCCTGGCTATATTGTTATTAATAATATGTATATTATATATATAGGGAGATAGATCTGAGGTGCCAAACTTGCGATCGTTCAGAGACATAATTTGACATAAAACCACGTGATATAGGAAATAAATAATACACAATTTAGCCTTATATATATGTATGTATATATATGTATGTATATATATGTATGTATATATATGTATATATATGTATATATATGGCTAAATTGTTAGTTGTCACTTAAAATCAACTCAATATATATCGAGTTGATTTTAACTGATTGTTAACATACTAGATTATTAGTTTTAACCACAACTAACTCTTGGGAGCATATACCCAACTTAAAACTCCCACAAAGTAACAATATGGCCTTAAAACTTACTTATATTTATGGAGCTACATATTGTTGGATTGCTTTTACTAAAGCTGAATATTCTAAATATCCCACAGTAATCTCTGACTGAACTACCGCGAGCTATTTCAACAACGTATCAGTCAGATTTCAAAAATCTGACGTACAATATTGATACGTGAAAAGCATCCATCTTTAATAGTAGGTAATAGATTTTCTAATTTTCAAATGTATAAATACAATTTTATTTGTACTATTTTTTCATTATGTTTATTATTTTATTTGTAATATTTTTGTATAATGCATAGGTTAAATTTCTCATCTATGAAGGATATTAAAAATAAAATGAGATAATTTATATTGTTTCCCGAAACAAAATAAATGTAAAATTACATAATGTTACAAATACCCACCAGCTACATTCGACAAACTGCACTAGAATCTTACGCGAGCCACATTTGGTCTGCGAGCCTCTTTTTTGTCATCTTTGAGATTGATTTTAAGTTTGTTAAATATTTATTTGCATTTAGGCTAATATTTTAATAAATATTAATACATTTTTCTTTCTTACAAAATATATTTACATCACTATAGACGATGAAATTTGGTAAATTTTTATACCTCATTATATTCATACATTCATTAATAATTATAATATTTAGATAAACAACAAGTAAAGAAAATCAAAGCATGTTTTGATGTACCAACAGAAGAGTCCCTTTCTTACTATGTGTTCAAGTACAAAACTAAAATATAATAATATTTTTGAAGCATAAAATGGTTAACTATGGAAACTATTATAAATTTAACGTATTAATTGATAAATAAAATTTATTCACCAAATAATTTAATATAACCAAACGTATTATGTATGCTTCGTTGGACCTGTTTTTAAGTAATGGCAAGTGAAATAAAAATTAATCAACAAATTTAAATAAGTGTAAAATATTTGAAAGTTAAATTTTTCTGTGTAATGAAAATAATAGTTGGTAGTAAAATTGTTTCCACTCCTTCGTTAAGTGTTAGAACTCCCAAACCACTGTGATACGAAGGCTGGATGTTCCTTTATTAAAAAATAGTAACATTTTCTCTTGGAGACTAGAATGGGTGGAAAAGATATCAGAATAAGACTCTAGTTCGAGGATTTCTTCCGAGGATTGACCTACTGTGACATCCTGAACACAAAGGTATCTCAGTTTTCCCTTCTCCTGATCATCCCCTTCACCCCGCCCCTATTTTGAGAAAAGTGGGCAAGTCGCGCAGGGTGTTGGATGACGGGTTGTTAAAGAGAGGGGAAGATTTTTTTTTGGAAAGAAAGTAAATCAGATTCCACAAGAGACAAATAAAGGAACGATAAAACTTAGAAACGAAACATGTTTGTCCATCGGGCCCAACCCCTTGACGCATCTTACGGACTTTCTTTATTTTCTTTTTCCGAACAGCTTTCAAGAAATAGGGTGATCTGCCAGGCAGTAAACAGGCCATTTATCTAGTGAGTCAAAGAAGAAGAAAATAACAAGAACTGTTAAAATTAGTGATCGTGAACTAAGATTAAACTGAATGCTCTCCAATATTCCCCTAAGGTACAATTTAGTTGCAAGTATATTATTTTATGAATATATTTTCTCCCGCCTCGGTGGCGTAGTTGGCTAACGAGCTTGTCGTGTTGAGCTCGACCGCCGAGGACGGGGAGATCGAGGTTCGAATCTCGGTCGGGTGAACTGGGGGTAGTTTTTCCTAAATGGTTTTCCACTCTCCCTCCACGCAAATGCGGGTTCATTTCCTCTAATTCAACCTTCTCATTTCCTAATCCATTAGAGTAATTAGTACTTAAAGCGAATAACCCGAACGGGTAGTAAGACGCGGTGCTAAATATTATTATTAATATATTTTCTCAAAGTAATCCCTCTAATAAATACCCTGTTTATTGAATTCAGTAGATACTTGGAAAGTATTTATTTTCGTCATACTTGATACTTATTTGGTCACCAAGCTATTTTTAAAATTTCTCACGCATATCAACATTACATACTTTCAATAATTACAATTTAGAGTAATCTTTGTTTTTTTACGTAAGCCCAGAGTTTTATAGAAGCCCATTTTCTCCAACCAACATTATTTAAAGTAACATACATTTGTAATTCTATAAATAGGTATTGGTTTATTAATTAAATCATAGATTTAATCCAAAACTTTTCAAAAGAACCAAATAATAGCTACCTATGGATTATCTGATAATTCCTCTTAACATTATTAATTAAATGAACTATGATTGTAAATACATATGTAATATTCCCCCACCCTATCTACCCCCCTGCCCCCATTGGGGCAACGTAAGCTACCAGTTTTCAAACAACGAACTTCCTATTAAAATCATATATAGTGTACATAGTATATTCATGAGATATAGAAAAAAAATCTATTTAAAGTTTTGAAAAGTAAGATTGTTTGTTGTATAATTTTTAATATATTTTTTTGACATTAAACCCACTATTTGTTTACTCATAGAAATTTAATGTGATATCCAAGTAAGTTTATATTATATATTAGTACTTTACATAAAAAATGTGGGCAATTAAACCTTAAATAAAGAATAGGTCTGGATTCATACATAAATCATAGGGAATAGTGCAAAAAACACAGTGCGCCAAATTTAGAAACCACTATTTTTAACAATAGAGTTTACAACCGATGTGTCGTACGGTATTTAATTTAACGTACGTAGTAATGAAAGTCTTAATTGAATCAATCATTATTAATTCCCAGAAATTGACATAACCATCTCTTCTCTTATAGTTAATATATTTACAATTACTTCTAAGGGCTTATTAGGAAAATAAAGTTGATAAAAAGGTATATCTTTAAACATAAAAATTAATTAAACCTATACTAAGGTAGGGTTATACTTGTTTATTAATAGATATTAGGGTGGATCCACTTCTCAATAACTTAATCCAAAAATTCACATGTATTCTTTATTTTCCATCATAATTATAATAGTAGTCATAAATGCAATCCAACATCCCCTAGCTCAGTAGGTAGCGTGTCTATCTACTGAGATAAGAATCCCGGCTTCGATTCCCAGCATTGCCAAGAAATGTATCTTTGGTGAAATGTGGGTTATCCTTTCAAATTGATGAATTAATGGCTGGGGACTGTATGTTGTGTCTGTCCTAGTCTTGAGTTAATTTATAAATCATATGAAGCTACGACAGGCCTAGCAAGCCGGTAGTAGAAAATATATGGCTTGAATAAAAAAAACTCACCCAGGCTAGAGGAGGGAAACGGTAATGGATGTACAAAAAAGTTCATTGAAGTTAAAACCTGTAACATTTTTTTAACAACAACAAATGTTTGGTTGCCACAATACATTTCAAACATGAACGGAAAATATTTTTCGCCTGCTTTGTAAGCCTATACTAATATTTAATTGGCTAGATCCTCTTCTCATATTATAAATGGTTGATAGTCCTAAGTTGAAATGTCATCATTGCTCATCTTTTTTTTAATAGCTCATTATATGTTGAAATTAAATTAGCTTAATGTATTGTGCATTATACTAGGAATTGAATGCATATCCTAGCAATGAAAGTGTGTTTCGACTATTTTCCCGATATGTGTTTTCCACTATTAATGATTAAAAATGCGTTATTAATTAATTAATCCCAAACCTACTTTTAATGAAAGCATTCACCGTCAATACATAAAGAATAGTTCAAAGGACATAGTATCTAATATATTAAACAAATTAATTTAATGTTAGCTTTTATCATTTAAGAATAGTGCATATCACAAATTGCTCAAGAATTTAAATACTTTCCGTAGTTGACTAACGCGCTTGTCGTGTTAAGCTCGACTGATGAGGGCGGGGAGATCGAGGTTCGAATCTCTGTCGGGTGAACTAGGGGGGGGGGTTTCCTAAATGGTTTTCCACTCTCAATCCACTCAAATGCGGGTTCACTTCCTCTAATTCAACCTTCCCAATTCCTAATCCACTAGCGTAATTAGTACTTAAAGCGTATAACCCGGACGGGTAGTAAGACGTGGTGCTAAATATTATTATTATTAAATACTTTCTTTCAACTATACCGTTCATTATTGATGCATTACAAATACGGGGTGTTCGGAAACTCAACACCCATAGTGCACACATAGTTTGTTTGAAACAAAACTAATACAATATCCCTTTACATTTACATAAGGCAACCGGTTGAACACGCATGCTTGCACAGCTTTGCTTTCCAGGTGCTCTATGCCGAAACTTTTAACACATTTTAATGGTATTAGCAAAGTTTGTCGAATGTAAGTATAGGGATTTTATATGACTTTTGTTCAAACAAATTATATGTGCAGTTTTGGCCTAGAGTTTCCGAACACCTTGAAGATCAAAGCACATATTTAACATGATAATGAACACATTACTTTCAAAGATAGCTTTCAAAATCCGTACAATGTGATTAGTGCATGGTACTCATTGAATAAACTTTACTCAACTAAATTTGTATGTGTCATGCAAGTAAATGAGCATTTAGGGCTCTTGAATCTCAGGCGTGTAAGTCAATTAGGTTATGAGGAGATGTTATAGCCAATTAAACGAAAGTACACAGCAAACGGAAAATATATACCATTATTATTTGAAATTACTTGTGTAAAAACTCTTATCACAGAGTCGGTAATGAATGGGTGCTGAAGGAGTGTTGTTTGAAAGAGAAACCAATAGGTCAATGTGAAAAAAACGTCTTCGTTGGTTTGGGTATGTTGAGAGGATGAGAGTGGATCGAGTGACGAAGAAATTTATGAAGGTAGAGTGTGTCGATCTAAAGGAAGGGTTATATAATGTAAGATGTGGCTAAATATGAGAGACAAATGTGTGAATAAGAGATACATTTTGAATTTAAAAAATAATAAGAGTATGTACGACTCTGTGCATGGATGTTGTTGGAGCGAAGGGAGTATTCAAGTATAGGGAAGTGTGCAAAATGTTAGGGAGGATGGATTAAGTATGGAGATGTTTTTAGATACATGCACAATTTCTTGCCTACACCGTAAGGGAACCGCGTTATTTTGTATTTATGTGTATGCATGTGTGTATATGTGTGTATATGTGTGTGTGTGTATGTGTGTATGTGTGTATGTGTGTGAATATGTGTGTGTATGTGTGTATGTGTATGTCTGTCTGTATGTATGTCTGTCTGTCAGTCAGTATAAGTACATTATTCTTTTAGTTTATTTCATGATCCCCTGGTTGTATAAATATATATATATCTAATACTTTTTTTTGTCACTTTGGAATTTAAGGTCATTTAGTCTTGGTTTGCGTCGTTTTTTAGTCATTTTAAGGCATTCCTGTTGAATAATTATAGTTTTAAATACTATATCTATTTTATAAATGCATGGATGCCCAAACATATTTTTAAATCACACATGTGTCTAAATTAAAAGGTTATGTATGTATGTTTGTGTATGTTTGTAATATGCTTTTTCCTGATGATACACTACAACTATTCTAGAGGGGGTTGCATTGGTATGGGGTAGCTATTACTTCTAAAACAGATATTTGTGAATAAATATTATATTTATTAGAATGCAATGAGTTTAATTATTAAAAGCTTTTCAATGAATTTTACATTTGTAAAGTGCGTGTTCAATTTAGTCGGATGCATTTATTACAAGCCTTTGTTAATATTTTTAGAACATTTTTATAAAATTGGAAGTCATTTAAAAAAAATCTTAAGATCATTTTTGATCATTTTTGATTCATAAGATTATGGGCCCTGGTTATAATAATTAGTTAGATGTTCAATTAAACAATTAATCACAACTTGTAATTGTGTGGAATGCCAGGCCTCCACCGTGGTTCGGATCCCACGTTAAACTGTAGGTCCTCCATTTCATCTCACAATCACCCTACCATTACACATTAGCGTAAGTGCGTATAACCCGAACGGGTAGTAAGACGCGGTGCTAA
>CABFOV010000576.1:82384-104659 GCA_902141375.1 Timema poppense | reverse complement strand
TGTGTGTGTGTGTGTGTGTTGAGAGAGAGACAGAGAGATCATGGAAGAGGAAAAACGTTCGTTCTCACATGTATATATTATTATTAACACCGCGTCTTACTACCCGTTCGGGTTATACGCACTTACGCTAATGTGTAATGGTAGGGTGATAGTGAGATGAAATGAATGACCTACAGTTTAACGTGGAATCCGAACCACGGTGGAGGCCTGGCATTCCTCACATTCACCAGATGTCTTGTCAGAGGTGAAGGAAGGGTTTGGTTATCAGATAAATCATTGCCGGGACCGAGGATTGAACCCCGGCCGCCAGCATAGAAGTCTGACACCTTACCCCTAGACCGAAACGTCACCCACATGTATATAGAATTCAGTTTGAACTTAAAACTTAAAAACTTATTTTATTTATATATTTTCATCAAACCGTTACTATATATATCTTTAAGTGTTAGGCAAATTACACACTATGGAACATTTCACCGTAACGTAACATAAAATTGAGCTTATAAATGTTCATCTCGGTGTTCGACCTTCGTTCTATTAATGAGTGTTCGTCCTTTTGATCACTCTATTATGTATAACATACAATACAACTCTATTATGGACACAGCTTGTCAGCTGGATATCCACACTGTTAAGGCCATTTCAAACTGTCATCCGTGGTGTCCATGGTCCGGATATTTTCAGATCACTCTCCGAGCGACCTGCAGGGCGTCCGCGCGGACGTTTTGGAGTGAGCATGCGTGGTGGCATTTCGAAGAGCGCGTGGTCACCTACACTACACTATAGTATAGCAACTCATTTTTGTAGGTATCAAAAATGTCAGCGGACGTTTTGTTGCAGTGTGAATTGGCACGTCCATGGACATTTATTTCATCCATGGTTACCGTGGACATCATGGATGCCAGTGTGAAATAACCTTTACGGTTAGTCCGAAAATTGGCAGTGCTCGGGCTGAACACCCCCACGAACATTCCTTTGGTGTTTCGTCAAGAAACCGCCTTTAGATAGATCAGCGTCAGAACCAAACATAGAGCGGATTTTGTTACTATCGGTGCTTAAAGATACTCCACACACCACCATATATGCTACGTAGCATGGCTCGCAACGCTGTTACGTTACGGCAAATGACACATAACTGGCCTTGTAACTTAAGGTGTTATCAATGTGGAGTAAGGGATATGTCCAATAGGCCTACAGTTTTTATTGGTAAAAATATTCTTCAAATAAGTAAATAAAATATCGCTTTGTTGCACATTGCATCAGGCTGAGGGTTTTTACGGGGATTTCCTTCCCCACAATCTTTCGCCGGACCTTATCTGGTTTTAAGTTGTTCAGACGTCCTTCAACCACGACCCCTACCAGTCAACTTGCCTAGCCCATTGGACCCGTGATGAACCCCAAAACAGGACAGAAACCTATGGAATGTGTGATACCTTTCCTCCGGCAAACTTTGAAGTCGTTATCGGTATCCCGGCTCTATTATCTAGGGGCGAATGGCCCAAGACACCATGAAATATATACCTCCACTTTATAAAGGACAGTTATAAGGGCATTTCCTTTGGTCTTGTGAACTGTCAGATATGAAGAGCTGCTTCTTGTTGCTGCTCTTGGGTTTCCTCCACTTCCCACCTTGACCCAACACTGGCACACTCTTGACTGAGCCACTTTTCCTACACTTTCCCCACAAGACATATCACCTAGATGGTCATATCTGCCCTCAGTAGCCTCTTGGTGTTGCCGGACTTCCCCCTACGGTGGGTATTTACAATCTGAAACCCTTCAGGTCCATCATCAGACACCAAGCTCGACTTACCACGCATCAAAGAGAGGTCTGAGTCTTAGATCAGCTCCTCCACGTCCATGTACTATTGAGAGCTGTCAACGCGTGGGTAGCGAGTGACCCGGTCTGCAGACAATGACGATAAGTCATCAAGGCGTTTCTTTTAGCATGATACCCCTATTTACGAGAGATGCCAACGGTGTTGCAGGTCTTTTGAACCTTTGCAATAATGCTCGTTTCTTTGAAGTCGGTGTTCTTTATAAGAATGTGATATAAAAATCAAAGTATTGATACTCTACTCGTTAAAAGTATCAGAAGCAAAATATCGATATCTTACTAGAATCGTAAGGAAAATATCGATAAGTGTAAGTATTGGTATAGAAATTTTAATCTGGAATTTTTTTATCTAATAATAATAATAATAATAATATTTTAAAATTTACATACTAATTATATTTTCATTTTTATTTAAACACTGAAAATTATAGTGGTCTTTAATATTTTAAAACAGATTTTAAAAGAATCTTTTTAGCTCTCCAGCCTCTAAATAAAATTCTAAATTCACTTCTGGAAGGTGCAATTTTTTTAACTAAAATCATCGTTTTTATTCTCTATCAAAATAGATTATTTACTATTGACGAATGTCTAGAAAAATGGATGCCGTGTCCTGGTTAAACCGCTTAAACAATGCACATATACATTTATGCTTAGTTTGCTTGGATTACCCTTAAATTGAGTGAGTTTATTGAGCTTCACAAAAGCTTCTTTTGTTTAGTTTGTGATTAGTGTTCTCAGAGATAAAATTGTAGTAGAATGGTCGCCACTCGCCCAGGCATCAGACTGTATTGATAAATAAATATGAAGGAACAGCTATGAATTATGATGAGCTAAAAGAGATTGAATGCTAGAGTTGCAGAAAATGAGTGAGAATTTAGAAGTAGTGTAATTTGTTTTACCTCCAGAGTCTATCCTTGTAAATATTTAATCCCAGCATGAGTGAAGATTACAAAATAGTTATTTCCTTTGATACCAAGCCGATATCAAAGTGTGAGTACTAATATCAATAAAAGTATTGTAAAAGTAACGAGTGACAAAATACTAATAGCGAAAGGAAAATATCTAAGTAAAGTATCAATAATTTTTTCACATCCCTAGGTGTTTAGCAGTCCAGAACTGCTGGAGTCCCCCTGGAAAAGGCTTAGGTTGACCCCATTAGTTTTTTATCCATCATGCTGGAGGGAGTTTTCACCTTCCTTTCTGGTTTATGGTCTGAAAATTATATAGGGGGTCCCAAGTAATTTTTGGCCATCAGTGACACGCACACCTTCTAGAGTTGGAAGGGCTCCTTTGGATACGCCTTCATAGGAATCACAACCGACACTTCGTATAAGGTCGATATTAATCTCCAAGCCGAATATAGAGCAAGTAGCACCGGGTTCATCTGTGGCCTTTGGAAGGGACTGATAAGGGCAATGGACTCTTGTTGGCAGCCACCAGTGGCATGCTCACCTCCAGGAGTTGGAGGAACCACAGGGGTTTCATGCCAACTAGAGTGCCCTTCCCTTAATAAAGGCCAGCTCCTCTCAATGGCTTCCATTTACGCTCAGCTCCCCAGTAATTGGAGAGGTCCTGCTGATCACCTTGTTGGATCTGTAAATGGTCGTATTGTCTTCTTCTCTGAAAAGGGAAGTTGACTCATGGTGGCAGCTCCCAGTGGCATGCTTCCCTCAGTAAATTGGAGGGACCGTACTAGCTTCACCCAAGCTAGATAGTTCCGTCCTGAAAAGGGCTGCATTCTTCTGTTACCACCACTAGCAAGTATCACCCCAGTAATTTGGGGGTCATTCCAGCAGCCTTGTTGGCCCTGGAAAGGGCTGTATTTTCTCCCATTCTGAGAAAGGCAAGGGTTTTTAGTTGGAAATGGCTATTTGCACGCTCACCTCCGGGAGTTGGAGTTGTCCCACAGGTTTTACCACACTGGAATGTTTGGCACTGAAAAGGGGTTGTATCCTTCTGATGGCTGAAGTTCGTACGCATCTCTCAGATAGTTGGGGTGGACGAAATTGGAGCCTGGATGGAGAAAATTTATAATTTGCTGTTTTCTAACCTCTATGGGGAAACTGTATAGTTTTATATCCTATTTTCTCTCCTCCATGGTTACACTTTATAGTTTGATTTCCTGTTCTCCCTTCTCCAAGGATATGCTATACATTTTCTCTATTGTTCTATCCCCTCCACGGAGAAACTAAACAATTTTATCTCCTGTTTTCCCTCATCCATGGAGAAACTACACATTTTTCTGTCCTATTCTCCCTCTTCCATGTCAATTTTTTTTTTTTCCTCCAGTGTACGGGCGTGTCAAACGTTGTTTACAGTCTCCCTCGGCCACTTTAATTAACCTGGCGGGGACTGGTGATGGAAAGTTGACCTTTCTCATGGAAATGAAGCAAAGCGCGTCCACTCCTATCCCTCTAGCGTCACAGGAACACTCTTCTAAATGAGAAGAGATATTATTAATCTAAATTACTCAGCCTGATAACTAAGAGAACCTAATGAAAATATGCATCTTAATTAAGAAACAAACCCGAACACTCTATCGGTATGGAACTAGTCTACCATAGCTATTTAAAAGATAATTGGAAATAGAGTCAGACTATATAAATATATATATAATAAAAAACATATTTATATTAAGACAGTCCCCTAGCAAAGCGAGAAATTAACGTGGAGACGTTTCGCTCTGACGCAATATTATGCTCTATGAACATTATTTCAAAATACTGTTCATGGCATTATAATATCAAGATTCCAGAAGGGTCCAGTTAACTAACAACCTTATGATTTTAATTTTATTAAAAGAAACCAAGGTGTGAAAATGTAGCATTAAACATGTCTTAATTACTTTTTAAGTATGTTTTCGTGGCTATGAGAATCTGCTTGATGAAAAAAGGCTTTATATCTAACCTTCCTCTAACATATTCTGAAAATTGAAAAATGACACCTGGACACGGGAATCGAACCCGGGACCTTCGACTTAGTACGCCAATGCTCTTACCACTGAGCTATCCAGGATTCGTCCCATGCCCATGGTCAATCTTCACTCATAGTTTAAGGCAGAGTCTAACAGATACAGCTACTTTTTAATTACTCACAACAATTTTTTTTTAAATTTTCGAGAACTATCAGAGAGCTTTACTACTTACCTTGAAATAAGAATTTTCGTAGGGTTCTTTCTCCTATTTTTATTGATATTACTTAGATTGGTTATCAATAGGGATTATAATCTTATAGAGAATAGAGAAGTAATCGCAGAAAATTATATAGACCATTGTTTTTTAAGCTGTCTGATCTGACAATAGCTGATATTCTCTCACTGCCGGTGAAAAATAGAGCAATCCGGGCTGCCCTTACGATTGTATAAGTGGTACTGCTGATCAGGGCCCCACAATTTTTGGGGGACTCCCACTTTCTTTGCTGACAAAGAGGGAAAAAAACCAAGTTGGTTGAGAGAGGTAATTTTTTGTTGCATGTTTGTATATTAGTCTCCCTGCAAAGGCAAACCACCAGAAAGTCTGGTTCAAGTTTAGTTTGTTTTGCTTAACCTAGAACGTTTATAGTACCGGTTCAATGTTTGTCCTTTGTAATTTACTTATAGTAAACCTTAACATGGGTTTGATTTAGTGTTACATGTATCACCCGTATTTGATATATTTATTGTATTACTCTCAAAATTTTTCCTAGTGTGGTGATATCGTAATTAGTGTGTAGTATTTAATGTTCATAGTCCTTTCACGTGAGTGTGATCAACTTTTAAAATGTATACATAGCTGCAAATGACTGTAATAACCTTAAGTAAATATATAATAATTTTGTGGTATGCGCGGTGGGGGGTAGGGGGGGGGGATGAGAATTTAGGAAGGTGAGGCAGATGGCTGAGGAGTCACAGGAATCCACTACATCACTTTTCATTCTCGCCTAGGTTCCCAGAAAATGTATCAGAAGTCAAATTCTGTCACACTTGAAATGCGTACTCAGTGTAAGCTAGCGCCTGGTCCATAAGTCTGCTAAGAGTGGCCTTGAGCGCAATGCAGGGTGAAGTTGGAGTACAACATGAGTTGAACTCATATTTCTTGGAAGTGGAATTAGTGGGCCTGCGGACATGAATACAAGCTCGTCTATTATCGTCTATTAGTGACTAAGAGGAAGAGGTTCAAATACTCTCTGGGTATGTTGAGTTTGTTATTTCCTAGAATGGATTTTTATTCTTCCCGCCAAAATGTGTGGGATTTAAAAAAAGAATATTTTAATATTTATTTATCATTTAAATGATTAAAGTTAAATATTGATAGCCCGAGTTGCTAGTAATGCGCAGAGAAAAACAATAGATTAGTTAAATAATAGAAAATGTCTCCATTCTATTTTTGGGGTACATTTCACTCAAATGCTATTGACAGAATAATATAAATTTCAGGAGCAAGGAGGGTCAATTGCCTTGGAATGATCCTGGGAAAAACATAATATATATAATCACATATAGTTAATCATGTTTTGATTTTTTGAAGAAAGATTTCAACACCATCAATGGGAGTTGTGTAAAGAAATGCTTTCGGGTGACCCCAAAAATAAAAACCCAGTCGATTTAAGTCTTGGGTGCGAGAAAGCCAGGCAATAGTTTCTTCATGACCTATCCATTTATAGTCGAACTTTATTATAACGACAAAATATCATCCTTATGAACATTACTCACAATATCAGTGATGAGCTAAATCAACTTCCTGTTTTATAAATTAAAAAAAAAAATCTCAGTACCTTGTAAACGAGATATATTCAAAAAATAAAATAAATGTTACAAAAATAATTACATACCTATATATTATTTGTCTCAATACGCTTGTATTAAGTAAAATAAATGTAATGTTAAACGCAATTTATTTGTCAATAATTCGTATGGGCAAAGTACTCGCCTCAAGACCCGATGTGCGTGGGTTAGAACCCAGCCGAAGTCAACGGATCTTTCTTGATCAATAAAAATGGGTAGCACAACATCCTTTGGAATGGAAGTATAGCCGTCAATACCATGTTGATTGTAACCTGTAAAATACACCCATAAGGTATATGAAAGCAACTTTACAGCAAAATTGGTATGCCCTTTCGTGCTCACTAATAGAAATTTAGTGTGGAAGACAGTGGTGAATCACCACACTTTCTGAACTCCCTTAGTACATATTATGTCTACGAGATAGTGCAGGCAGCCATAGCCAGCTAGAGGACAGAGTTCATGCCCAGCTTTGGAAGGATAGAAATCACATCAAACCAACTTATAACTTATGACTTATAAAGAACAATTAAAATCATTAATTACCTATTAATACTAAACAAGTTTTCAATTAATATTCTAATCTTTAAATTGATGTTTTGTTTTAAAGATGTCGCCTTGATTCATCCCATATTTTCCCTTAAACTACCCAACAACTTAAAATTATCTTTATTTGCCTCGTATCTTACCAAAAATAAAGGTTTAATGGGTGCCTTTTCCTTGAGCTTGTTGTATTGTTTAAGTAAAGTGGGGCAGCATGGGTGGTGGCAATAAACTGGAGATGTGGGTGGATTGAGGACCGCCCCAAAGGCCCATAAAAGGTCATAAAATATCCCATAATCCTATAGAATTCTTAAAAGCTATGTCATTCCTTTGAGTCTGGTGTGTTCTAAGAATTGGCTATTCCCGACTACCCGAGCAGTTAATAATGTATGCATGTTTGATTGGTTATCAAAACGTGTAGAGTGTATCCAATATGCTGCTTTGGTAAAGCTAGCAACTGTGTGGAAATGGGTATAGATTTATTTCATAGTCTTATCGCTTATCTAATACATGATCTCGTTTCTGTGCTCGTTACAAACATGTTGGACTGTACCTAGAACTCAACCGTTCAAGAAATGTCTTGCGTAAGTCACGTGGGATGTGTGCGTTTGACGTATGACGTATGAAATAAAGTGGGATATTTTTTCAAACAGTCCATTGAATTAATTATTGGTTCCTAGTATTAATTGGTATTAATAGTATTAGGTATTAATATATAATTTTTAGTGAGTTATATAGGGTCAAACTTGCTGTTTTATGCTTTTTATATACTATTGTTAAGGTAAAGTAATCAATGTAATATTTATATAATATTAATTATAATATTATAAAATTTAATAATTAATAAACTTTTTCAGTGACCACTTAGACTGACGCGCTACTATTTCAGTAGACTAGACTGCCATTGACAGGGAGATTGAGATTCTAATCTCGATCGGGTTTACTAAGGTTTTGTTTCAAAATTGTTTCCCATTCACCCCTCACGCAAATTTGGGTGCACTTCCTCTAAATATAGCTTTCATAATCCCTAAAAACATTAGAGTTATTATTACATAAGCGTATAACCCAAAAGGGCAATAAGAAGAGCTACTAAAAAAAATTATATATATTAACAATACATAATTATATAATTAATAGTATCGTAATTATAATTCTTTCTGTACACCTCATATAAATGTTTAGTTATATTAAATATTAGCCCCTTACATTAACTACAATACATTAACATTGGTTACTAAAAAATCATAAAATAGCAAGTTTGATCCCCTTACTTCTCGTGAACTGCAATGAATTGAGATCATTGAATAACTAATTATATATTATCATCATACACTTGCTAAAACTATGCAATAACATGGTTTTTGTCGAATGAACTTTAAAGAATTGTAAATGTGTTTATTTTAATATTATACAGTAAAAATTATTGTTTGAGATTTTATTTCTACTAGTTCCAATATATATACGACTTGCTTTACAGCCTAACAAATGGCTTATTTCAAACTTGTTGCCTAGAACAGCAACTGTTGAATCAACAATATTATTATTATTTTTGTTATTATAATCCCGCTAGAATTCAAAAATACATGTTTATTAAAACGCAAATAATCACTCACCTCCACATTTGAATACTATCCTGGTTAATATACCAGAACAATATTTTCACAACAGAGATCCATGCTGCTTTTATCGCATTGCATTGTGGGTATAAAATACAAGTGAGAAGCGTAATTCAAATTAGGCAGTATACGTGGCACTCTGATTAGATAATCTTTTCTAAGAATTTTTGGAAGTTTATCCCAAAATGTGGAAATATAAAAAAGGATTATGCAAGATTGGTTTTCTGGAAAGGATTTCCACACATCTTTATACTTAGTGAGACCAATCTAACTTTTTTTAGAAATCTCTTTCAACATAATATTTAATCAAATACTTACCTAAATAGACCAACCTCAAACCACATTTTTTGAACTTTAAGATTGTTTTATTTTTATTTTCATAACATTATTTTTCAAGCCAGGACACGAAAACTTTTTATAATAATAAGGTAAAATTGACATTGGTTTTCCAATGCCCCTTAATAAGAAAAAATTAATTTTACCACTCCTTATTTCTGGAACATTATAATGTATAGGGTGACCTTGTGGTCTAGGGGTAAGGTGTCAGACTTCTTTGCTGGGGGTGCGGGGTTTAATTCTCGGTCCCAGCACAGATTTATCTGATTGCTAAACCCTTCTTTCACCTCTGATAAGACGTGTATTAATCACAACTTGTGAATGTGGGGAGTGCCAGGCATCCACCGTGGTTCGGATCCCACTTTAAGCTTTAGGTCTTTCATTTCATCTCACAATCACCCTACCATTACACATTAGCGTTAGTAAGTACAACCCGGGCGGGCAGTAATACTTGGTGATAATAATAATAATAACATAGTGTAGAGTATTCAAAGAATATGCAGTCAACTCTGGTTATAATGGACTTTTACGGACTAAGATATTTTGTTAACGATGTCCGTAGTCCACTAAAACTGATTTTTTTAATTCTGAAAGTAGTGGGTTAGTGACAAACAAAATAAGAATTCATATATAATCACTCTTGATTATATTTTTTATTTAATTGGTCATATGCTGTTGATTACTATATGCTGTTTTAGTAAATATTTTTTCCAAACCATTGTTAGAGTCTGTGCTTTTTCCACACCTAATTAAACACTAATCATGTATTCAAAAAACCAAACTGAGAATAAAATTCAATTTTTTAAAATGTTTTATGTATCCTCTCAAAGAAAGGGATTAGGTAAAACTATTACTAAAATAAATTTCATTACTGAGAGAACTGCATGCTTACTAATGAGCAACCGCGTTGTCATTCTTTTGTTTTCCGTGATCAGTCTGCCTTCAATTGTATATCAAATTTGTCATTTCTGGGCTGTCGTTGCCAGTAGTGGGTGCTGCTTCTTCTTCCATCACAGTCGTAAAGTTACAGTAGTCTTTTGAGTCTCGTGTTCCTAATAGCTAGCTCAAAAACATTCACTAAATACACATTTTATTAGTACAGTACTCAGTGTAGATTTTGTTTTATTTTTTTGTGATCACGTTAAATTTCCTTGTGTTTGTGTTGATTGTGTGTTTTGTTTATTTTGCCGTAAGGTTGTGTAATTATAGTTCTATGTGTTTATCAATATGTTTATTTGAATAATAGTGTATTGTTAGCAGTTAAAATATAGCAAAAATTATGGAATCTCCTGCTCGTTACAAGCAATTAAATTGCAAGAGGAAAATATTAAATAGTAAAGTAAGGGCAATGGTGTTAAGAGTCTACATCTATTTACGTAAAGACGGAACTTGTTCAGTAACTCAAGCAGCAATTCATATTGTTTGTATAATAATTATGAGGAAAAAAGCTCTATACATAAAATAGTTTAAGCATAATTACGTGGTGAACAGAGACGCGCTAATAAATTTCAATTTAAAAAAAAATACTATTGTGAAAATAGCCAAGGTTTCTAGAAAATGCTGTGCACCGATAGGAAATGTGTTTGCCTGTCAATTGAACCCCCCCAACCTCCCAATGCCTCATTGTTTACAATGAGGGATTTCCAAATAAGCCCTCCCTCCCCTCACTTCCCAACATACGAAAGCTAGAAGGTTTGGCAACCGGGAACAGAGAGAGAGCGGGAATAACCATTTTCTCCGTAAGACCTGTAGTTTCCTCCACTATGAAATTATATATAAATGGCCACAAACCGTCTCATTTACTGTCCTGTATCGCCTTTCGTAGTATTACAACTCAGAAGACTGTGTTCCTTTACTTGCCGCAGACAAAGGTATCACAACTTAAGCCAGTTTAAACAAAACTCTCCCCCTGCATTCCTTTTCCACATTCCGTACTTTCAGTCAAGCTTTGTGCTACCTAAGTAAGAGCTCGCGTAGATAATCGGTGTCATCAAATTTAAACAACAAAAAAGTTATGTTTTTAAATAATTATGATGTTAGAACTACTTTTCTTACAGAAAATTTCAATTTTTCTGTCCACTAAAACCGAGGTTGAGGATTCATTATAAACTCCTTTTTTTTTTTTAACATTCATTGAAATGTATGTGGGCTGCGACCAATGAATCAGGTTCACTGTAGTCAAATGTTCACTACAACCGAGTTCAATAAAACCATAGTTGACTATAAGGTTATAAAAATATTTTTATGATACATTTTTAATTGAAATAACCATTGAAATATTTATGTCTTAAGCAGAATATAATTTTATGTGTTTATATTATTTGATAAAAATATATTTTATTTCTAAATGAATAAATGTTATTCAACAAGTATTTATAAATAGAATGTATATATTTATTATAAATGTATGAATAGTTTTATGAATTTATTAAACGCTCAACGCTACATTGAATATATACAGACATGAAATAATCTCATTCATAAGACCTTACCTCTATTTATTTATTTGAGTGTAGTCCTGTATAATCACATTGTTTATATAATCCATAAATTATCATCATTGTTGAAACAACATTTGGTCCATGTTAAAATCTTCATGGTTGATAGCAGCAACCTGAGAAGTTGTTGGAACTGGATTGAGGTAGGTTTTCCCGCACAACAACTAAACAAGACGTATTGTCAAAATTACACCCCGGTGGTCCCGTTAACAAAGATAATCTCGTACTCAAACCCATTTCAGAACATCTCGTATTAATAATATATTATTTTATCATAACCTTAAGTCATGATTTACACCTCTTTTACCCTTAGAAAGAGCATGCTTTCCCTGCAGTGTTACACTATGGTGTGGATGAAATGATAGTGTACTCCGATTATGTCAGACATCTGCCTGCCAATATAAATCAAGTGTACATCAAACTTAATATAATTATTTCTACATCAAACTTAATATAATTATGTCTACATCAATCTTAATATAATTATGTCTACATCAATCTTAATATAATTATGTCTACATCAATTTTAATATAAATATAAGTCTACATCATTCTTAATAAAAAATATAAGTCTTCATCAATCTTAATAAAAATATAAGTCTACATCAATCTTAATAAAAATATAAGTCTACATCAATCTTAATAAAAATATAAGTCTACATCAATCTTAATATAAATATAAGTCTACATCAATCTTAATATAAATATAAGTCTACATCAATCTTAATATAAATATAAGTCAACATCAATCTTAATATAAATATAAGTCAACATCAATCTTATATTTATATTAAGATTGATGTAGACTTATATTTTTAATAAGTCTGTGGTGGACGTGAGAAATGATCAGATAATTTTTAATCTGTCAGAAATTCATACATAGGAACTCATAATCGGCATAAATTTTGCGGGGTCTACTTGTTTGTTATTCCAAAATGCCATTTGTTTAAAACATATTTAAATGTTATAGGTTTTAATAAAAAAACATTCTTTGTGTTAGTCTCAACATGTGGCTAAGAGAACTATAAACATATAAAGAGTATCTTGTATGTAATTAGGCTAATACTATAATACTACGTGAATAGTCTAATAAAGTATATTTTTGTATGTTTATCTTAGTATTAAAAGAAACCTCACTATGGAGGAAGCAGTGCCCAATATTAGATACATTATACTTTTAAATCTGGCCTCACCTTAAGAATAATCTGCAGTAAGTAGTGTTTTCTCACAAACCACGGAGGTCTCAAATGGGGCTGATTATATGAAGAATGGGCAGTGATAAGAATCTATAAGGGTCAAGACAGAAAGAGAGGCTCACAATGAATAGCATTATTTGAATCTGAATTGCTTCATGCATAAAACTTGTTCGTATGGTAATTTGAAATATGGGAGTCAAATATAGAATCTTGAGATCTGACTCCACTGCGTTGTAGCAGAAGTCTGCAGGATGTATTTGTAAAGAATAAGAATAATAATAATAATAATAATGGCGTTACTGGGATTCATCAATATTTTACTCAGTTTGCGGAAATATTGGTCAGTACTAATATACAGTACAGGGCCGCCCATATGAATTGTGAGCCCCCCTTACAAACATTTATCAGTGCCCCCTCCACCCTTTTTTAAAATCAATTTCAATTAAACCATGACACACCTTATTTTTTCTGACATGGTCGGTGATATTTGTAGTTCACTGGCATGGGTCACCAACACCCCATATTTTGTGAACATCGTCAAAATAAGAATCTAATATATCTATAAATGACGTAGTATCCTACCATCTTAACCTATTTTATCCGTTTTAATAATTTGTTTTTGTTTGCACCTTTTGTCTATGGACACATTTTCAACCGTTTGAATGGGTGAATTCAGCTCACTCCATTCCAATTACCGCTACTCCAACAACCGTACCTGACGATTGGTTGTTTAAATCCGACACTAAAGTAGTTGTGATATTTGGTAACGTAGGTTTAAAATAGCCAGATATAGGCTTCTTAAGTTCTTGCTTGAATTGTTCATGTTCTTTTTCGTTTACCTGACCTATTTAGGGCACCAGACTGGTGCTTATATTCAGAAGACTATAGCTCTTTATTAAAATCACTGAATCGATAGCTTAAGCTATAAACTATGATTCATTTGACTTGAAGTTATTCCCATACATCACACTGTAACACCAAATAAAAATATAATCTAAAACCAAACATCCCAACTAAAAGAAATCTGGAAAAGTGTAAACACTCACAACATAAACCGAACAGAAGGCAGACTACTTATAGGAACACGGTTTTGCCAACGTGTAAGGTAGCCAGCAGAATATTTCCCTCATACACAACACAATTTTCTTATGAAGAAGGAAATGTCCCTTTATTAGTAGCCTACATCTTAAAACCTGTTGAAGACATAGCTATTATTTCAATAATGTCGGATTTAACGGAATACATTATTCATGTACTATAGAGGTGTCGTCCCCCCTATGGTGGCCCTGTACCGTTGTCTAGAATAGAACCGAATATGCCAAACGTATCTCCTTTCCTTGGAGGATCTTTCCGTGTCCCTATGAAAGTAGATGAGGGTGATAGTGAGTATGACAGGATGGCACTATTATTTACCAAAACCTGGTGACCATGGAAATTATTTCCTTTCAAGAAACATCCCACCAAATCCACCTAATTACGCCCTATATATATCTGTAGCTAGTTCTATCTAGTCCAGATCATTACACCCTATCATTATGATTGAGCTGTTCTAATAAGTCCACCTCATTACATTCTTTTCCTTTATTGATCTAATTCTATCCAGTCCACCTCATTACACCCTATCTATTTCAGGTCCATTCCAATGTTATCCTACAAGCTTTATTCAAGTCTTCCCACTAGTCTTTTCCCATTAGGCTTACCAGAAAATACCCTGAACACGGTTCTAGATTCTCCTATTCGTACCACATGTCCCACCACCGTAATCAATGAGACTTGATTATCCTAACAATGTCTGGTGATAGGTAAAGTGTATGTAACTTATCATTATGTAACCTCCTTCACTACCAAGTATCCTCATCCCGTTTTGGACCAAATATATTTTTAAACATCTAGTTCTAGAATACCCTTAATCTTTTTCTTAGTGTAAATAACGCAGTATTTCTGTAATTCTGCAAAGCGTCTCGTTGCTCTGGTAGGCAACCCTTGATTATTCGAAACCAAATATTATTAATATTGATAATACTAAACTAATATAAGATGTCTCTTTACTTTTATTCATTCTAACCAAAATGAAATATCAAAGCACATACAACTATTGAAATATGAGTAATCCATTTTCCTGATTATAATAAAAACTGAGTCAAATATATCAAATATCAATGTATAAAGATGTGTTTGACATTTCTTTTACAAACTTAATTTAGGGTGTAATGTTTAGACCAAATAAATAAAATGTTTCCTAATTTATTCCTAGGATATTCTTGGACCCCAATTTGACTTTTTGGGGCCCAAATACAAGAGAATGTCCATTGCTCCTCACCAGTGCAAGGGTTTATGTAGTTATTTATTAATAACACTATTATTATGCCTTTTAATAAAACACATCCAGTAAAACATAGCTGGAAACCTAGATGGGATTGTCCCCAGGGATAAGCTGCTATTAAAATCAACTAATAGTTTGCGAGAACATGTTTAAATCCCTGGAAACCCAAAAATATATAATTATTATTTGTAATTTTGGGCCACAAATCATTATACAATTTTATTTAAATTAATTTAAATAATGTTTTACATTATTTAAATTAATTTAAATAATGTTTTACATTTATTAAATTACAAAAACAATGTTGAGATTGAAGAAACATTTAAAATACTATAACTACACTTGTAAACAGTCTGTAGAAATCTACTCGTAGCAGATTCAAAGAAGAAATAAAAACATAATTCATCTATAATATGGGAAGCATATATTTTAAATGTTAATTGATTAATTATATTTAGTTTTAAATTCCATTAATTTAATGTTAACATGCATTACACAATTGTATGATTTTTTTTCAGAATTAAACATTTATAGCTTACAAATAAAAATAACAATTAGAGACAGAAACATTTAACTTAATTAAACACTTTTTTCTCAATTTGGGCGGAGGGGGTGGGGGGTTGAGAAAAAAAAGATACAAAAAAATTGTTGGCACTTATTTCTGGTACCTAGCCTCTTGAGCTACAAGGGTTTTTTTTATAGACAGTCAATACATTGAGGATAGGTAATATGCATGAGTATCTTAATTTTTTTTATATCTAGATTTCAACATTTTATAGACAATTAAAAGGTGAAAATATCCTATCTAAATTTATGAGGGTTATCATGTTTTTTGCTAAAACGCCTTAATTGAGGATAGTTATTAATAAGGACTGTATTTTACAATCTAAAGATTATAAAAGTTAAACAATATATAAATGACGTAATTCTAAAAATTAAATCGATTTTACAAAAGATTACCTAATTATACGAATCTAACGCTTTAGCTCAGTCAGTAACATATCTTCTTACTGAGATAATGGTCCCGGGTTTGATTCCTGGCATAGCCGAAAAATGTATACTTGGTGAAATGTGGGTTGCTTACCCATTCATATTGATAAATTCCTAGTTTTAAGCTAGAATATAATCCATATGAAGCTACGACAGGCCTAGCCAGCTGGTAGGGGAAAATATATTGCTTGAATAAAAAACTGACCCAGACCACAAGCTAGACACAGTACCGTAATGGACGTAAAAAACTAATAATATGAACAAAATCTCATGATAAGTGCACACAGCTAAATCAAGAACGCAAATGGAAATTTAAAAAAGAACATGAATATTAAAAAGTCTTTAACAACTCAATTCGGAAATTCTTCTAAATATAACCTGATTTTACCAAGCTATTCTTCAGGAGTAATCGCTACCCCCTCCCTAAGTATCTCTCTCCAGCTTAGTTGCAACAGGAATGTGTGTTTTACTAACATACAGCGTGGGGCAGAAAGTGTAGACACAATGAATAACACGATCTTTGTTATTTCAACTACTAAATGCTTCGAATTAAGCTTAAAAATAACAATAAATGATTGACAATTTTCTAAATACCCTTGAATAAATATTTAATCAATATCTATAAAACCCGCTTCGGTGGCGTAGTTGGCTAACGCGCTTGTCGTGTTGAACTCGACTGCTGAGGACGGGGAGATCGAGGTTCGAATCTCGGTCGGGTGAACTGGGGGTGGTTTTTCCTAAAAGGTTTTCCAATCTCCCTCCACGCAAATGCGGGTTCACTTCCTCTAATTCAACCTTCCCAAGTCCTAATCCATTAGAGTAATTAGTACTTAAAGCGTATAACCCGAACGGGTAGTAAGACGTGGTGCTAAATATTATTATTATTATTATTAATAATAATAATATCTCTAAGATGGCCCCTATTCGATGCAATACATTCTTGTATGCACTTATCAAAACCTTACATGACTTATCGCAAATGTGTCATTTGTTTATTTGCTTAGAAACTTCCACCAATTTCCTGAATAATATTCTTGGGCAAGTCACTTAAAACTCTTTAACATATCCCAGACGATAAATTCTTAGGCTGTTAAGTCTGTTGGACGTGGTGGCAAGACAATGTCCCCAAATCGTGAAACGACGGGTCCAGCAAATATTTTTTTGAACCACCTCCATTGATGTTTGGACTGTGTGGGCCATCGACCATTCTTACTGGAACCATATCCATGCCCTTGCGTCGCAGTTCTGGTGTCAGAAAGATCGAACATCAATGGAGGTGCTTCTACACAAAAGTTTACTTGGCACCTTGTTTCACGATTTGGGAACATCGCCTTGACACCACGTTCATCAGACTTGACAACTCCGGAAGCTTTCTTTTGCGTTGGAAGTAGAAGCAATTCAACAAGAGACCATGCGCAAAGTCATGTCAAGATTCTAGAAGTGCATACAACAGATATTTAATTTAAAAGCGGCCATTTTAAGAACATTTAAAAAAAATTAATAATTCAATGGTATGTAGAAATTTTTCATATATTTTTTTAAATTTATGTTTAATTTGTAGTATTATTAGTTATAATAGTAAATTAACTGTGTTATTAAATGAATAAACGATTTCTATTCCATCCTATACAAGTAGAGATGATACAAATTAATTTCCCCACTTTACATTCTCATTATAACTGTGTGCTGGAAAAGTTGATGTTTGAGTATATATGAATTTAGAAACTATTAATAGTACTTAAAAATGCACTAATTCTATATAAATGACACAAAAATGATAAAATCAAGAGAATATCCTCTGTTGACTAAAAATGGCAAAACAAGATCCAAGAAAGACAACCACCTGTTAATGAGTAGAGCTTATGTACTGTACAAATGAGCATTTCTGCGATGCCCTAAAATAAGAAAACATGTCGCTAAAATTGGGCCAGATATAAAATAAACTCTATTTAAAAATAGTTATATTATTTTTAAAATTATAATTAATGTAAAACTTGCGTATGGTAGTTTTTTATAAATTGGAACGGGATGTTTACGGTGAATATTTCCAAAGAGTTTAGTTTTCTGCACATGCTAATCTAAACAGTTATTGAATATCTGTTAAGAGCATAGTGGCATTTGACGACAAACTTTTTAAATAAAGATTTAAAACTGCCATTAGATTTTAGGACACCTTTGACAGATACTCAAGAACTGTTGAGGTTAGCATGTGCAGAAAACTAAACTCTATGTTTCTACCGGAGAAATATTTGAATTATTTTGTCCCAAAAATATTTATTCTATAAAAACCTAAAAAATATACATGTATATTAAGATTAATTTATAAAATACTGGCTGATTGTTGTTATGTTGTTTTAACTTGACCATTTGGCATTTCAAATGTTTATCCGTCAGAATGTTTGATTCGTGATAACTGTAAAATCCTTAGACATATTATAATTAAATTTGACAAGGGAATTCTTTGAAAATACTCATTTTAATTGTGTGTGTGGTTTTTAGATCTGGTTATCAGTTTCCAGATATTAGTGGCTCATATGGTTTTTCGTTTAATACCACATCTCGAGTACAAAAGAAGTATTTAAAAAAAAATATATATATATATATATATATATAACATATTTTGAAGGAACAATGCCCTGAGCCACGTTAACAATGGTTATTCCCTATTCCCTAGGATTATAATGCACTATTTATTATAATATTCATTTATTTTTTGTCTAATTTGATCACCAATAAGAATATGGGTGACCTGGTGGTCTAGGGGTAAGGTGTCAGACTTATGTGCTGGCGGCCGGGGTTCAATCCTCGGTCCCGGCAAAGATTTATCTGATTACCAAACCCTTCCTTCCCCTCTGACAAGACGTCTTGTGAATGTGGGGAATGCCAGGTCTCCACCGTGGTTCGGGTTCCACGTTAAACTGTAGGTCCTTCATTTCATCTCACAATCACCCTACCATTACAGATTAGCGTAAGTGCGTATAGCCCGAACGGGTAGTAAGACGTGGTGCTAATAATAATAATAAGAAGAAGAAGAAGAATATGCATTTCAAATCAAAGAAGAAACCATAAGAGATATTTCAAATTGAAATCCAAATTGAAGTATTAAAATTGTAATATATAATAAAAATAATAACATGGAAGGAGTGATGTCTACTGTTATTAGTAGGATTGTAGTAAAGCTAAGAATATGTAGGATACAAGATACACTGCTTATAGAATTACTAATTATGACATAAAGGTTATTCCTACCTTAATTAGATCATATATGACTTGTAGGAAACATGATACATCACTCTCGGTGTGGGATACCCTTCAGTGTTATCGTTATTACACCGCAAGCCCTCATTCATCCACTGGGTAACATTTCCCACAGAGCTCCGCCCCCCCTATCGATACCTTGAACGAAATGAAGAGGTATACACGAGACTGGCGGCACTTAACAGCTATTGTTTCTTTCTTAGTTTTATGGCACTTGGAAGCTCAAAGAATAAACATGGGAAAGGGATGAAGAAAAGATGAGCAAACAAATGTAGAGACAGAGAAATAAATGGATGTGTGGATGGCGAGAGAAGAGAATGGAGCGTTAAGGCAGACTTTCTGAGCGTTTGATTCGCCGACTTGGATTAGGCTGGTGATAGTTTTTACTGCTCTCTGGAGTAGAACATCCCCTTCGCCGTCTCCATCTTCCTATTACATCCCCCAACTTCTACCTAAGCTTACATATAAGTACACTGGATATCATCTCTGCAGGAACTAGATTGTTTACTTTGGGAAAGTCATTCTCTTGTTTTATTGTTGTCAATCCTCCCTTTAACAAAGAAAACAATTGCCTGAAATATTTTTGCTATGTTGTCTGTCCGTCTGTAATTCTGATTCTCAGTCTAGTATCGAACCTATTTTACCTATCAGGCTAAAATTTTGTAGCCATGGTTTTCTCCTGAGGAGTTTTTGTAACAATATATATATATTGTACAACCCTTTATATTATGGATATACCAAACCCTTCCTTCACCTCTGACAAGACATCTTGTGAATGTGGGTAGTGGCAGGCCTCTACCGTGGTTCGGATTCCACGTTAAACTGTAGGTCCTCCATTTCATCTCACAATCACCCTACCATTACACATTCCTACCATTACACATTAGCGTAAGTGCGTATAACCCGAACGGGTAGTAAGACGCGGTGCTAATAATAATAATAATATATAATCGATATATATCAATAATATAAAGCGTTGTATATGAATATGTGTGTTTGTGTATGTGTGTGTATATGTGTATGTGTGTATGTGTGTGTATATGTGTATGTGTGTATATATATGTGTGTATGTGTGTATATATGTGTGTATGTGTGTATATATATGTGTATGTATATATATCTCCACAATATAAAGGGTTGTATACTGAAGGGCAGACAGAGAGAATAAATAGATTTTATCGAAATGCATCCTAGTGATTTTGATTAAATTTCGTACCTATTTACTTCTCTCTCAAAAACCAAACAACTTTTGTTTCTAACTCTTATTTAACAAGGCTTTATTTTCTAGATATGTATGTGAAAGTTATTCAAATGAACACCCGTATTATGTCTTTTATGTTGGTCTTTGAAAATTGTAATTGATTTTCATGCTATTTTTTGGACGGATTTGCACTTCTTTTCTCAATTTTTCTGTAACACTGTGCGTTATTTCATTTATGCTCATTGGTAGAATGTTTCTACAACTAGGTATATTATTTAGTTCCACAAATCCTACTAGTTCCTATTAAGTATCTCTATATAAATAAATTTAAATTATTAGTGGTGAATCTTCCAATTTTATTCTTTTACTAATTTTGGACGGAAAATAAGACTATATATCTGAGATTCCCTTGACTACCCATTTATTTATTATATAGTTTTTTTAACTACTACTCGTGCATCGGAGATCTAGAATTAATGATTGACGCATTTGCAAACCCCCTTTTACCAGTGATATTAAAAAGGTTAGTATGTGAAGGCTTGTTACAAAAGTATAAACGGTTTGTAGAACGTGATTTAAATAAAATAAATACAACAAACAGAAATGTTTAAAAAAATGTATACTGTATATAGTAATACTTTATGCATATTTGAAAAATACTATGTTTACAGTAGAAAAATATTTTCTTCCAAATAAAATAAATAATTAAAGATTGATTACTTGTACTTTCCCGTTCCGTTATAAGGGACTTTAAAAAGTCCCATTTTGGTGTGACCTATTATTATGACAATGGTGTAATCAGTCAAAGTAAAAATGCTAACTTTCAAGAAAAACTAAATGTACAACCTTCATATTTAAAAGTCTTTTTATTTTGTCTGCTATTTTATAAACTTAAATTTAAGCTCTAATAAGACTTAGAAAATATAAAAGAAGTTAGAAATTCAAGAACAATTTCAAATGACTGAAAAAGAAAATCCTTCAAACTTTATGTTATTTTGTCCTTCCTCCCCTTCAATTCCTCTAATTCATCTTTTCCTCAAGCCTAGTACTTCTTCTCCTTTGCTATGGAAAGGTATATTTGCATTCAGAACATTTGTAGCTTTGCAAAGACATGGGGCTTAACATGTATGTACTGCTGAGAAAAAGATGGGACTAAGTCCAACTGTCATACAAATTGAAACAGCACCAGGATTGTATAATCTTTGCGTGTAAATATCACAAGACTACAATATTATAATAAAATATTGTTTATGTCAGATCTATTAAAAAGGGCTTGAACACTAATTAGAGGTTTTGGATGTTGATTCTAAGGCTTTCAAAAGAAATCTCCAAAATTCTGGTGCTGTGAAAAATTGGCAGTTTTGTCACTTTGCGCTTGATTCTCTTACTACGGAGGAAAATTGGCGTTACAGGTGTAAATTCATACTTAATACCGGTGCCACTTTACGAGTAAGCCCGCATCGTGCGCACTTTCTAAACAATATTAATGCTTCGTTATTTCGTTTAGTTGTGTATGTGTGGACGTGAGAATATTACTGCAAACAATCCGGATACAATCTTATGAAGAAAGTGTTGTAGTTTCTAAGAGGGCTTTGCTCTGTTTCTTTAAAACATTCAGAATTATAAACAGGCTTCATTATATATATATATATATATGTGTGTGTGTGTGTGTGTGTGTGTGTGTGTGTGTGTGTGTGTGTGTGTGTGTGTGTGTGTGT
>CABFOV010000576.1:61207-81971 GCA_902141375.1 Timema poppense | reverse complement strand
GGTGTGTGTGTGTGTGTGTGTGTGTGTGTGCGTGCGTGCGTGCGAGTAGGTTTAGGGATAGTATCACTAATGCATCAACTGCCAAGGGCTATGACCCGCATGGCTCATCTGGACTGGTTTGCCGAAAAAAGGGGCAGTCGGGGTTCAAATACAGACTGGATGAGCTACGGTTGTTTTTACAAGATAATTTACCTCTCTTAAGCTTTAAAATATACTTTCATCATCTATAGACCATTAAAATAGATGAATATTTGCCCTATTAATAGTTAAGACAAATTGGATAAGAAACCACAACTAAGTTTAATTCTTTTTAAAGGTTTTAATTGTTAAAGACTTTAACATCGTATTTTTAAATAATTATATGGAAATATTTCTAGCGCATTTAAAGTAGATTTTTCCTTATAAAATATTTCAGATTTAATAAATTCGTAAGGTGATCCCTATCTTAAAGCTATAACTTTTACTAGATCTAGGGCTTACTTAAACGTATTCATACATCATGTCACGTCATAGCAGCTGTTACTTTTTATAAATATTATCAATAACTATAAGGTAATTATACAATTACGGTAAAATATTATTACTGCCGATCGTAAACAAATTAGAATGTGTAAGGTATATTATTATTATTAGCACCGCGTCTTACTACCCGTTTGGGTTATACGCACTTACGCTTAATGTGTAATGGTAGGGTGATTGTGAGATGAAATGGAGGACCTACAGTTTAACGTGGGATCCGAACCATGGTGGAGGTCTGGTATTCCCACATTCACAAGATGTCTTGTCAGAGGGGAAGGATACTTTTTATAAATATTGTCAATACCTATAAGGTAATTATAAAATTACGATAAAATATTATTACTGCCGATCGTAAACAAATTAGAATGTGTACAGTATATTAATATATGTTTAATCACCACGTATTACTACCTACTTAGGTATATATTATTATAATTAGTCTAATGGTGTAGGGGTGAGGAAGGAATCATTTTGGAGGTAATATAACCACATAAGCGTAGAAGGAGAGTGGTAAAATTCTTTGGAAATGTCATCATTAGACACAGCCGGAATTCAAATCCACGTCATCAGCAGTCAAGTTTATCACGGGAATGACACCTTAGACGGTTCTGACATTGAAGTGGGTGTGTATAATAAAGTTGTATTGTAATAAATAAACTGGAAATTTTATAAAGGCGTATTTTACTTTTGTCTAGTATATTTATATCCAAAAGTTATCACTTTTTTAATCTCCTTTGATTAAAATGTTTGATAAAAGATATGATTCCTTATGATTGGTGCAATCGAGTCCCGGTGTTTTAGTTTTATGGACCTGGATTCCTAGAAGAGGTTGCTAGGGCCTTGGAGGAAGAAAACAAGGAAAATTCATAAACCCTAGACACCTAATATCCCTTAGATCAACAGTGAAGACCTCGGTGGTAATGGGGTACAGGTCTTGCCTCAGGACTCAATGTTCGTGGGTTCAAATCCAGCTGAGGTCAATTGATCGATAAAAGTCGAAAGCACAGCTTCCTTTGGATAGGAAGTGAAGCCGTTGGTCTCATGTCGATTTAGGCATATTAAATTACTTTGAGAGGTTTAAGGAAATACCTTTACCAGCAAAATTGGTAAGCCCTTTCACACTTGTTCATAGAAATTCAGTATGAAAGGAAATGGGGGATTACCAAACTTCCTGAACTCCCCTATGACATGAGAGTTCTACCAGATGGGGCGGGCAGCAGTAACCAACTGTAGCTAGGGCTGAGTGGTTGCTCAACATACGGATGGATATAAATGTTATCAACAAACATTTAGGTTGTTGACTGTATGAGTGAGAGTAGTATATAAGTGTAGGACACCCACCTAAGTGGCGTAGTTGGCTAACGCGCTAGTCGTGTTGAGCTCGACCGCTGAGGTAGGAGAGATCGAGATTCGAATCTCGGTCGGGTGAACTGGGGCCGGTTTTTCCTAAATGGTTTTCCACTCTCCATCCACGATAATGCGGGTTCACTTCCTCTAATTAAACCTCCCAAATTCCTAATCCAGTAGAATAATTATTACTTAAAGCGTATAACCCGAACGGGTAGTAAGACGCGGTGCTAAATATTATTATTATTATTATTATTATATAAGTGGAGGAGGTGGAGGAGATTGGTAAATATCCACTAAGAATCTACTAAGAATATTATATACGTTGGCTGGCCTGGGTAATATTTTATTTTCACCAACTGTCCATCGGATGGAGGGAAGTAATAACCTTTTTTTTTCTTAGCACCACGTCTTACTACCCGTTCAGTTTGCACGTATATATACTAATTACACTAATGTGTTAAATATTAGGTAGGTTCAATTTAGAGGAAGTGCACCAGCATTTGCGTGAGGAGAAAGATAGTGTGAAACAATTTAAGAAAATAATATTTAGCACCGCGTCTTACTACCCGTTCGGGTTATACGCTTTTAAGTTTTAATTACTCTAATGGATTAGGAATTGTAGAGGTTGAATTAGAGGAAGTGAACCCGCATTTGCGTGGAGGGAGAGTAGAAAACCATTTAGGAAAAACCAGCCCCAGTTCACCCGACCGAGATTCGAACCTCGATCTCCCCGTCCTCAGCAGTCGGGCTCAACACAACTAGCACGTTAGCCAACTACGCCACCGAGGCGGGTAATTTAACAACAAAAAAACATCCGTGCACCCGAAGGGATCGAACCCCATTCTCCCTCTATGCTGCAGTCTCTTTTAACACGATAGATATAATCAATAATATTGACCCAAATCCTTTAAGAAAATGTATTTCCAGTCAAACACTTAGGGCCGGTCGTATAAAGCACACTCAAATGACAATGGTTCTTAGATACATAAGGGTTGTCATGTAGGGTGTGAACTGTGAACTGTTGTCATTTGAATGTGCTGTTTAGGATCGGCCCTTAAAGATTAAATATGTCTCCTAAAGAACAATTTGGGGACAAATGAAAGAAATCTAATCACTCAATTTGAGTATGCAGTAAGTTATCGAGTATGAAGTAAATTTGTTTTAATTGTTTGGTTTTCATTAAATATTTGTATCTATTTTAAACACAATAAAGTTATAAACAATATAGATAAAAAATATATTTTATGTTAGAATTTATTATAATTATGTAAAAGATATTTCTAAGAATCAAATAGCCGAAGCTATTATTTATGCTTTTTATTGAGGAACTCTCCATCTAGATATCATATTCAGAAAATTTATACCTGGATACGGGAATCGAGCACGTGATCGTTGGCTTAGTATGCCAATGCTCTAACCACTGAGCTATCCAGGAGTCATCCCGTGCGCAGGGCCTTTCTTCACTCATATTTTAAGGTGGAGTCTGTGATGGATGGGTGGAAATCGTCGGGTACAAATGTGTTTATCATAGACTCTGCTATAAAATATGAGTGAAGATTGAACCTGAACACGGGACGAGTCCTGGATAACTCAGTGGGTAGAGCAGTGTCGTATTATTCCAAGGGTCCCGGGTTCGATTCCCGTCTCCAGATGTCATTTTTTCAATTTTTCAGAATAAGACATTTCTAAGTAAAAAAAATTGTGTGAGATAGTAATAAATTAATAAACGCATATCAATTTTTACAGACAATATATTTTTCTATCGTATTATTTTCACAATTTTTGTTTGTTTGTGATTTGTTTTAAATCTAAATATAAAATTGTTTAACAAGACACTATAAAAACTTTATTTAGAAAAAAAAAGTTTAAAAACCTTTACATAAAGAAGGGTATCTTTTGGATATGAGAAAGAAAATCATATGCAGGGAGAAACGGGTTTTTGAAGTGTAAATTTTACCATAGTAAAATACAATAATACAAACAAGTTAATCAGAATTAAGCCTTTATTAGTCTCCTACCTAGGAAAACAAGAACAATGCTTCGCAAAAAGATTTTTGTTAAATACTTAATATAGTACAAGTAAATCAATAATATATGACCGAATAAACTTTTACCTGGCATGATATAAGCCAGCTTAGGGTTTTCTAAAACAAGGTGCTTAGTGAAGATATTTAGTCCAAAAAGTGATGAGAGCACTGGGGAATGGAGGAGGTTACACAATGATGAGTCACCTACCCTGGAATCATTACAATACATTATTAGAATAACAAGTCTTGTAAATTAAGATCGCCGGGACATGCAGCGTGAATGGGAGATTTTATAAACTTGTTCAGGGTATTGACTGACAAGCCTAATAGGAAGAAACCTTTGTGGATAGCTTGAAGGAGATGGGAGGATAGCATTAGAATGAGACTGAAAGTGATAGGGTGTAATGAGGTGGACTGGATAGAACTAGCTCCAGTTAAAGATAGGGTATAATGAGATTGACTGGATGGAACTAGCTCAAAGAGGGATAGGATGTAATTAGGTGGACTGGATATAACTAGCTCAAGGTAGAGATAGGTTGTATTAAGGTCGACTGGGTAGAACTAGCTCAAGATATAGATAAGATGTATTGAGGTGGACTGGATGGAGCTAGCTCAATATAAGGATAGGGTGTATTCATGTGGAATGGATAGAACTAGCTCAAGATAGGGCTATGATGTAATGAGGTGAACTTAATATAAGTAGCTCAAGATAGAAATAGGATATAATGAGTTTGACTGGATGGAACTAGCTCAATATACGAATGGGGTGTATTGAGGAGGAGTGGATAAAACTAGCTCACGCTAGGAATGGGCTATGATGGGGTAGATTGGATACTACTATCTTAAAGGAGGGATAGGATGTAATGAGGTGGTGAGCTAGATAGAACTCTCCTATGATAGGGATAGGTTGTGATGCGGTAGACTTGATAGAACTATCTTAAAATCTGGAGCGATAAGAGGCGTGCTTTTCTAAGTGTGCCAATGAACTTCTGATTTCATGATACAATAGCGTAAGTAAGTAATTAAGTAAATGATCAACCAAATACTATGACAACTAATAGTGAAGCAAGTTAAAATCATGAACAAATTATCGTAGTTTGTTAGTGGTAAGACAAGGTTTTGTGTAATGTTTAAGGTGAGTTGGAAAGGAACAAGGAATAGGTTCAGTATTATTTCACAGCTTTTATAACAAAAAAATAATTTTTGGATCATAATCAACACAATATTGATTCACGTGGGAATGTTTAGTTTAATTTGCTATTCAATGTAATCTATAGCTCACGAATATTTGCTATGAGCTTAGTGACTTGTGAACAAAAACTATTTTATTGAGAAGGCAATTCTTATTATAAATATTTGCAGCCCATTATAGAACTTTTAATACTAGTTTGCTTTAAAGAAAGTCAGTAAAAATGAGATACAAACTCTCTTACTGTAGAAAACTTAGCGGTTCCACTAAAATAAAAGTGAAATTAAATATCTTAGTTTGAAAAAAAAAAGTCTTAAGGGGGTGTTTTTTTATAATTAAATGTGTCTTTGCTATATATTTATAGATAAAAAATATGCTGGATTGTTTCAAATAATACATTAGACCTTTAATCTGTAAACCCACTGTCCAATTTTTGAAAATAAAATTGTTTCTCTAAACATGGATAAAACATTGACAGTGGAAAATGGTGGAGAATACAATATGGAATTAGCTATAGCTATCTAACTGTTTATTTGGGGATAGTTACCACCATGCTATTTTTTACGATTTTCTCCACTGAATTAAGTACAAAGACCTCGCCTGTGAGTATAGGGTATTAAAAGGATTAAATGGCCCTCCAAACTGTCCTCTTACTTTGTCCCCCTTTCCTTATAGGATCCTTTTAATCCTCGGTTTAAGGGGATTCATAGGATTTGAGAGAGACAGAAAGTTTTTAAATACGAATTCTTCTAGACCATCTGAGATTATTATTTTTTCGTGTGAATTATTCAGGAGTAATTTGACATTATTTCATACAAGTCAGGTCATTTTAAAAATATATATTATGTTGGTTAAATTATTTTTAGATATGAGTTATTTTGTTATATTCTTTATTTTAATATATTACTATAGCAAACGATATTTTTTTATTAAAAATATGCAATATAAAATATTTTGGATTCATATTTATATAAATATTGAAATATAGTATTTCTTAAAAATGTGGAGCTGTTTATTTATATTGTATTTGTAAATTGATCGAATCACGCATTTAATGAAACACAATCTTTTATACATATCTTATAAAAAAATAAAGATAACCTCTTCATATTGTATGATTTTTTTTTCATCCAACTCAGCTTTCATTCGTAATAAAGTAGTAAATAGATATGGTTGCTTGGTTCAATAATGTGTGGTGGTGGGCATTGTAAAGTATCATAGTCTCTTTAAAATAAAAATTCAATTCATAAATGTGAAAACAAACATTATTTAATGTTAAAAATTAATATGTTTCAAATTCTCAAATATTAATAATACCTTTAAGGGATAAGATTAAAAAAGATGACTCTACAACCCAGTGTCCATACGTTCAAATATCTTCGAGAAACGAGTGGAAACCTCGAGTCACACGTAGATCCTTCCCCTTGTTTGATTGTCTTTGGTCCCCCCTCCTCCCCCTTTGCTATCCCTCCATTCCATGTCCTGGAGTTGTGCAAATCATATAAAATTATTATTATTATTATTAGCACCGCGTCTTACTACCCGTTTGGGTTATACGCACTTAAGCTAATGTGTAATGGTAGGGTGATTGTGAGATGAAATGGAGGACCTACAGTTTAACGTGGGATCCGAACCACGGTGGAGGCCTGGCATTCCTCACATTCACAAGATGTCTTGTCAGAGGTGAAGGAATGGTTTGGTAATCAGATAAATCTTTGCCGGGACGAGGATTGAACCCCGGCCGCCAGCATAGAAGTCTGACACCTTACCCCTAGACCGCCAGGTCACCAAATCATAAAATAGACTGGCAAAGAAATATAATGATTACTCTTGGACATTGCTCTGGTTTAGTAGGACGAAGTTGAAGCTTCGGTTTATTTATTATGAAATGTAAGTATAAATTCGGTTCCGGCATTAATATTTATCTAGATGTAACTTCTTCAAAATTCTATTATTTGTACAGCAATACTATTTCGGGTTAAATTTCAAACATGTTAAATCTATTATCAAACTAAATGCAAAATATTTGGTTAGCCTTATATTGCATTTTAAATATTTAATTAACATATTAGGATACGAGTTATAATACTGAATTTGGATAGCGCTAGTAAAGCGATAGATGGACAAACGTTAAATCATTATTTTGGTTAAGTATTTTTCTTTGTCCAGGCTAATGTTAGGTGTCATATTATATGTTGTTGATATTATCTCCATTTTAATTTATAGTATGACAGGCTAGTTTAACGTAAATTGTTCTTATATTATGTGTTTGAAGTTTATGATCAATATTCCGAGTAACTGTATTAAATTATTATGAGTTAACAAATTAATATAAGAAACAGTTGTAGAATAACTATTTCGAGAAACTTTAGAGTAATTATGTATGAGAATCTCAAGTTGGAAATAGCAAATTATTTGATGTTTTCATGTGATATACATAAATTATTATTAGTATCAAATTAATGGATTTTCTAAGTAATTTTGTTTTGCCCTTTTGTTAGGTTACAAGGGGCGTAGAATTATTATATATTAATAATTGTTTTTAGGCTTATTATATCTAGGAGTATTTATTTATTGAATTCATATATATATATATATATAAACAATTTAATGGATTTCTCAACTTTAATTAATACTTTAAATCTAGGATTTACCCTTAGGTTTTATAACCTATCATTCTTTAATTACTTTGTTTTCTGGGCAACACTGAATATTACTTAAATGTCCTGAGGCTGACCATCTGGGATTGTTTCCGCAACTGTATTGGGTTGCGTGCCCATGGGTACTCTTGATGTACTCAGATGCTTATTATTACTCAAGATGCTCACTCCTATTGCCCTGTTCTTATTTTATTGTATACTTTGAACCCTCTTTGATAGGTTGCGTCTAAAATAAGGGTTCAACACATTAGCCTAATTGTGTATAACCCGAACGTGTAGTAAGACGTGGTGCTGCTAATAATAATAATAATAATAATAATAATAGCAGCATCCCTCCTAGTAGCCCTTGTCATTTAGCACCCCTCCTTATGGTCCTTGACTTGAACTAAAATAGAATGAATATAGAGAGTGACTGTGCTTATCTTTGCCACTTTCAACCTAATGCTATAAAATTGAATTTGGTCAGGTAGTAATTTCTTATCTCTGAAATTTTGGACTTCTACCCTGGGTGGCGTCAACCGGAGTAAAAGAGGATACAAACTATTTATAAATAATAATATTAATTATTATTACTTAATGGGTGTCGTTTACTTATATTTATGTTATATTAAATAGTTAATAATACTTAATATTACCGATTGATACCATGTATTACTGTTGGGGAAGGATTATAGAACATGCACCAAAATTTTCACTTAAGATAACTAAACTGATCGGTTTAAATCCACTTAGAGCTTACACTGCCTGCATTTAAGCACCGACTATAAATTAAGAGACATACATTGTATCTGCATGCCCACCGATGCAGGCTATTACTAACAATAAGGAACATCTATATATGTCAGCTATAAATTAGATATTTATTTCTAAATCCTATTCAATATTATGATAGCTTAACTAGCTTAGCTATTGTATTTGTTAATTACGGTCATAGCTACATATAAATATAATATTATTCAAATTTAAAAATGATACTTGGACACGGGAATTAAACCCAATAGTTTTATTTTGGTATGCCAATGCACTTACCACTGAGCTATCCACGAGTATTTCCTTAATCCCTGTCATTCTTCACTTATAGTTTAAGGCGTAGTCTTTTATGGACGTGCGAAATGGCCGGCTACGTATGAGCAAACAATTAAGAATAGGTGACCTGGTGGTCTAGGGGTAAGGTGTCGGACTTCTGTGCTGGCGGCCGGGGTTCAATCTCGGTCCCAGCATAGATTTATCTGATTACCAAACCCTTCCTTCACCTCTGACAAGACATCTTGTGAATGTGGGGAATGCCAGGCCTCCACCGTGGTTCGGATTCCACGTTAAACTGTACAATCACCCTACCATAACACATTAGCGTAAGTGCGTATAACCCGAACGGGTAGTAAGACGTGGTGCTAATAATAATAATAATAATAATAATAATAATAATTAAGAATAAAAAACTTCACCCTCGAACATGAAGCATTAAAAAAAATATAAGTTTGAATTATTATGGGAAATGTGTATCTTGAAACAATCTATCTTTTTTTCTGAGTTTTTAGGGCTGAGATTGGTTGCTTGTGGCATGTGAACAAATGTGATGTGAGTGCAAGACACCCCCCCCTTTTCGCCCCCTTAGAGCCAAGTCGGATGAATGTTCAACCAGCGAGCGAGTTGTCCCTGTTTCAACCAATCACCGACTAATGGAAATACCCTGTACGTATAACTAAGTTATGCCAACCAGTTTGTTGGGCTTTTAGTCAAGCTGGCGGTGGATACAGCAGACGGCTTCCGTTTTTTCCGCACGGATTATGTGGAAAACAATGTCGATTGTCATTAGATTCACTAGTCTAACTCTCTCTTTTATTTTATATTCTACACTCTGGAAGAATGGTGGTGCTAAACATTGTGGAAAAGTAGAGTTAAAACATTCACAAGGAAAATTCCCGAATAAAGTCAAGAGAATGAAGTAGAGGAGGCGTCTCGCGGAAAATATCACTCGAAGGCTTTAAAAATAAACCGTTAAATGGAATGAAGTGACGATGAAGTTAACAATAAAAGATCTAAAAGGTGAAATAAGGTTAGAATGGAAGTAGAAAGTAAACAGTTTGTAAAATAAAAGGTTTCTAGATAGAAATACTCTTATTTTGTAAGTATTTTATTTGTTTTAAAGGTCTTATTGATTGTCTCAATAGTTCTAAAGGACATTATGTTTAAAATAAAACAGTCGAATATCTGGAAACACTGACTGAAATAACATCACATATTTTTCATGAGAGAAAACGTATGGAAGAAAATTACAGCAACAGGATGAAATGAAAGACTCTGGGGGAGGGGGAAAAAAAAGAGAGAGAAAAATAGATTAAGTTAAAAAAAATGGAACCAGCTGGCACTTTGTAAAAAAGATAAAGAATTATAAGAAAAAATGTAGAGAGGGAAAGAAGAAAAAATAAAGATGGAGGAAAGATAATCATTTAAAGTTAGAGGCCGCTGGAGATCACGGAAAGACTTGATGATAGCCTTATTCCCAAAAGCGATCATAATTCAAGGAACATTCATTACATGTCTGGGATTTTAAATTTCTTGTCATTTATATTTGAGGAACATTCCTGCCAACATTTCCGGGACATATTATCCAATAACTCAACTCTTTAGGGATATAAATCTAAGTCTTTTCAGTGCGCGTGAAACTTTATTTATGATAGCTGGAGGCCAAGACTTTGAGCAAATTAATTANAATCAGAAAGGTCGCGTTATTTGAGAAGGGGTTTGTTATATCAAAATATGGTTAACACCAAATTGAAGGTGAAATATTTAATATTATTAATAATATGTGTGTATCAATACCCGTTCGGGTTGTACGCACTTACGCTAATGTGTGATGGTAGGGTGATTGTGAGATGAAATGGAGGACCTACAGTTTAACGTGGAATCCGAACCACGGTGGAGGCCTGGCATTCCCCACATTCACAAGTTGTGATTAATACACGTCTTGTCAGAGGTTGAAGGAAGGGTTTGGTAATCAGATAAATCTGTGCCGGTACTGAGGATTGAACACCGACCCTAATCACACAAGTCCGACACTTTACCCCTAGACCGCCGGTCCCAATACGATTAAATACCATACATTTTAAATTTTACAGTTTGTAAAATATCATTAAAAGAAGAGTTTAGCTAGTTTTCTAGGACGCTTATCATAAAATATCGTAGCTCTTAGAACAAATACATTTCTTGGAAACATAGATCATCTTCCTCAAACATTTTTTTTTCATCAGGTTCACAAAAAAAAACTTTGATACAAATGAAACTACTAGTGTTGGATTGAGCTGCTTATAACTGGGATATCGGTTCTTGATTCCCAGTTGGGCCTATTGAGCCTGGATTTTCATAAATGTTTTCCCACCTTCCTTCTACGAAAATGTGGTTAGGTTATCTCTAATATATTTCCTTCCTCATCCCTACTCCATTAGAGTAATTATAAAATATGGGTTCGCATATAACCTGAATAGGTATGGTTTAATTATAATCGGTGGTAGAAAAGATAGAAAATAAGGCCAACGAGGACTGATTTAGTTCTTTTGAAGCATCATAACGTCAATTTTCCTCTGAAATAAATCTGTCTGAAAATATTCCCTTTCAAAAATCCGTCACACTAGTTTTTTACCCTTGCTTAGGAGCTTGGGATCATATGTCTGCGCTGGATATTGTTTTCATTCCAGAGAATATTAAAAATTACTAGTTTGAACATGGATTCTTTCATTAAAGAATATAATTCCACTTAAAAAGAATGATCAATTATTTACAATATTTTCTGTCATAAGTTGTAAGTATAACCAATAGGTTGATATTACTACTAAAACTCTATGTTATATTAACTCCTAAACGCCACGGTAGCGTAGTTAGCTAACGTACTAGTTTCGTGTTAAGCTAGACTGCTGAGGAGGTTCGAATCTCGGTCGAGTGAACTGGGGTGGATTTTCCTAAATGTTTTTCCAATCTCTCTATCCACGCAAATACGGGTTCACTTCATTTATAGTCAAACTTCACAATTCCTAACCCATTAGCGTAATTAATACTTAAGCGTGTAACCTGACGTGGTGCTAAGTATTATTAGTAGTATTAAACTAAGTCCGAAGATACCTGCTTTGATGGCTGCATGGTCTAAGGCATCACGCTCTTTTTGGACTATACTGTTGATGAAAGGGAGATCGGGTCTTTAATCTCAGCTGGGTGGACAGTGTGTGGTTTTTCCAAAATGGATTTCCACTCTCTCTCTCTCCACGTGGGTATACTTCTTCTAAATTCAACCTCCTCGTCCCTAGCTCACTATAATATTTGGAACATCAGAGTTCAACCTGATCATATAATAAGATGTGGTGCTAAAAAAAAAATTCTTAAGATGGTTAAAAGTCATTTATACTATTCGTATCGTTTGTAAATAAAAGTTTACTCTAAAAGTTTGATATTGATAATTAAACCTTAACTAGGTGAAGAGTAGAAAATATATATGTATTTTTGTAAATTATTTAAAAAAGTTTATATTCATCAAGATTCATTTGAAAGGTAAACATTTGTTCTTGCTATTACAGAAGTCAAATGCTAGGAAATTGCTTAGAATTTTAGGAGTGAATATTTTAGACATCTGGTATAATTTTTTTTAAGAAATTCTCTTGTTCCTTATCCCTCCCAGATATTTTCATTTGATCCCATTAAATTTAGAAATGATTAAACAAGCCATTCGTATGGAAATGATCCCGCATTTGATTAGAGAATAATTTGGAAATGATTCTATATAAATTAAACTCTCAATTCACACGGCCGGGATTATAAACCCTGCCACTATTAAAACAGGTCAAATGAGCTCGATGTGTAGTTCACGTACCTGGAGAAGATGGCCCTTTGTCAAGATAGTTTGGCTTTGAATAATTTGTGACGATTAAATATGTAGGATGATTGGCTGGTTATAAAGGATAGAGATTTTCCTATATGATTTTTTTAAAATCAAATACAAACGTATTTTGACAAATTAAAGTAGTAGTAATCATGCAAATACTTTATTAAATTAGCACTTTAGCCCAGACTAGTAATGGTATATTAATTTTAAAAAAGGGATTTGATTAGACTTAGAATTTTATACCATGTGTTACTGTCTCAAAAATATAATTTTTAATCCAACATGAATTAATTTTAATATGTTTACATCGTTTATTGTTTCCAGTCTGAGGCCTAGGTCAGTTTTTTATTCAAGCCATATATTGTCCACTACCGGCTTGTTAGGCACCTCGTAGCTTCACATGTCTTATAATCAAACTTAAGACTAGGATAGGCACAGCGTCCACTCCATGGCCGTTAATTTATTAATTTGAAAGTGTAAACTCACATTTAGCCAATGATAGATATTTCGGCCATGCCGGGAATCGAGCCTGGGACACATAGCTCAGAAAGTAGACACACTAGTTTGCCAGGCAAGGCTCTGGATGTGCTTTTAATTTACGGCTCAACATAACCTAAATGTGTATACAATACAATATAGTATTTTACCTGGTTATTAAAGAATAAGAAAATGACTTTTTGAATCAAATGACGTTGTACAATACAGTAAAGCACCCGAAAGTTGGCGAAAAGCTTGACACGTGTGATATTTACCACTCCTTCAAAAAAAAAATTAAAAAATATATGTGCTGAAATTGTAAAACAAATTAGCACAACCAGGGCCGTACGCAGGACTTTTGTAAGAAGGGTCAAGAATCTTATTTTTTAATGATTAGGTGTAACTATCTTGTTAACAATACAATAAACTAATATGCTACATAGTTGTAGTGACACATACAATTTGATTTAGATGTTTCCTTTGGTAAAAGAAAATAATTTAAATGTTTGTACTTTATTGGGATGATACACATTTAAGCACCAAAAAAACTCAACTATTCGCAGACCTCAACCATTCATGACACTGCAATACCAACAGCTTTTCCAAAATATGCATAAGACCTTAGGGAAGAAACTATTAAGTAGGAGTCTTACGAGTATCGCTTTTTTACTGGAATCTACTACTGGAACAATTTTTATTCTCATCTCATTATATTGTTACTGTTTATAAAATGTAAATAATTTATGTATCTATTTATAAATGGGAGGGGTATGAATACACCTTCCATCCCCCGTACGTACCACCCTGAGCACAACTGTAACACAGAGCATTGGAGAAGTGCCGAATTAATAGATTAAATTTTACCATTATGCCAATGGCTTAATATACAAATGTTATAACGTTGTACACATTATAAAGTCCATCCATTCCTAGGTGGAGACAATTTATATTTTCTACCAAGTCTTCCTATCTCATCATGTTTCATTGGGATTTATATTATATGTACATAAAAATACGTGGATGGATTAAATGGGTCGTACGACGTGGTGTCTCCTTTTCCTCAAAATATTGTAATTTCTATATTTCTTTGAAATAAATCCTATAGTTCCCATATAGACGTCCTACAATTCTTAGATATATGTCCTATAAGTCATAGATAGATATCATATAGCTCCTAGATGGACGTCCTATAGTTTCCAGATAGAAGTCATATAGATCTTAGATAGACGTACAATAATTTTTAGAATGACGTCATTTAATTCCTAGACATGCGTCCTTTGGTTCCTAGACAGACGTTCTTTAGTTCCTAGACATCGTACTATTGCTTCTAGAGAGTCGTACTATAGTTCCTAAACAGAAGTCATGTAGTTCATATACTCGTATATATACGTCGTATAGTTCCTATATAAATGTACTAAATTTTCTAAACAGATGGCCTTCCTAGAGAGGCGTTATACATTTCCTAGACAGATGTTCATAGTTCCTATAAAGATGCTCTATAGTTTCTAGATAGACGTCCTATATTTCCTAGACAAACTTATTATAGGTCGTAGGCAGACCTACTTCTACTAATGAAAGTTTTAATCAAGTTTCTCAAGCAACACTGACCTATTTATACAAAATACTACACTCCCTATGTTTTACATAAACCTACGCACCATAAAAATAGTTCTGCTCCAGAAAGCAAAGACAAACACTAAAAACGTCACCTTTAACGGTACATGTATTAAGAAAATTGAGCGTCATCGCTTTGCAATATAAGAATCAATTAAAACAATGGTTCTCAAACTTATTTGTCGTGTACCACTCATGTGTATTATGGATCAGTCGCGTAACACTGAAATATTAAAAATTTCATAAGAACAGAGATATGTCTTGGAATGATAAAGCAGTAAAAGATTACAACTGCTTTTGAGAGTATCTGTAAAATGATTTATAAGAAAAAACGTTATAATCTTCTTAAAGTACAAAAATTCAGTGAGAAGGATGGTGCTACATGCTTTAAACAAGCAAGGAGATGTCAGGTTCAGTTTTACTTAATTTTAAGCACAAGTTTGGGTCAAGATATAATATTTTAATTTTACTGTCTCCATAGCAGAAAATAGAGTTTTGCAAAGATAGGTGTATGCAAATGGAATTAGAAACAACAATGCTTTTCTGGACAGAAATGGATATTCATTTTTAGCCTTTAGCCACAATTCACCTAAATCTAATATCGTATATTCAATTTTAAAACCTCCATCACAAGATAGTTCTATGAAACACTACTTTTCGTTGCTAATTAGGGTTCCAGGAATGTTATTTAAAATGAAATGTCTTCTTATACAAAGGAGTTCAGAATAGTCTTCTTTAAAATATCATTCAAATGTTTCAGCAAGCATTTGGCAATGGCATTTTATATTCTTGATTTGATCATCTTTCCTACTAGTTTTGTGCTCTGTCTCAAAATTTTCGAAATTAGATAACGATTGCTTGTTCTCAATTAAAACACTATTATTCCTCATTTGACATTTCTTGAGAAAATGGTTTTATTTTGCTGAACACTGAAAATTGATTTGTTATTTTACTTTGCAAACTTAAATTTAGGTAATTGAAGCGATTGAAAATTTCTGATAAGTAGTTTGGCCTTGTGATCCTCAACTCGTCTGCCAATCTAAAACGTAGTTCAAAATCAGTCTCCATCAGGAACAACTGCATCTCAGAATTTAGCCCAAATAACCTTCTCAGCATATATCCTTGAAAAACACATCTTACCCATGTGTGTAACACCCACTGAACGTGATCACTGCCCATTTCAGAAAACAGTTTCGAAAATAAACGAGAGCTTAGAGCACGAGATTTAATAAAAGTGACCACCTTGATGGTCTCCTGGAGGAAAAAATTTTAATTGTTCATGCATATGCTTTACTGATGAAGCTTCTCTGTGGATGCTTCAATGACTGAAAGTGAAATTTTCTACAACAGATTCTACTTTGATGGTTACACCGTGGACGCGGCAGTTGGCCTAAAGGTATTTGGCCTAAAAATGAAACCAAAAGTCGTTTGGCCTAAAAGTAGTTTGGCCTAAAGGAGTATGGCCTAAAGGCAGTTGGCCTAAAGGCATTTGGCCTAAAATGTAAATTTAAAACCTTCGGTATCTTCGGAAAGTAAAAAGTACTGTTAGTTGTTTCATCTGAATATAGATAGCACAACTGATATGAGATAGTTACAATATTTCTAAAAACATTGACACTATCCTACATACAAGTAGATCAGTAGTTCACAAAAAACTATATAGGCCAAATGACGGGTACCCTTTACGCCTCCGTACTTTCCTGTCATAACTCGAGCGCCATCAGCAAAGCACTGATTCTGTTACAGTCCATTTTCTGCTAAGAAGCTTCTTGAATATTTCATCAGTGGTAGTTCGTGTTGATAGCACCTAACATCAATAAATAACCCTATTTAATTGTAGTTTGAAATACATACAGCACTTAGACCATAAGTTAAGCAAACATCTGTGCTCTCATCAAGTTTTATGGTGAAAAAACAATTATATTTGACCTGAGCAATTAATTTTTTTTAACGTGTAATACCATACGTTTAATCCTCCGGCACGTGGTATTATTTGAAAGCTATATCATATCTTTCTGTTTAGCTGACGATTCACCCACAAAACAAGTCACATCTTTTGCAGCAGGAAACAACAGCTCTTCAACGATTTTATGAGCTTTTGCAAACTTTTCTATTCTTAAACTGGTCAATAAAGATACCTCCACTTCTTTTTGAGTACTACTGGTAAAAGACGAGATAAATTTATGTGTGCATTTCATCTCAGTCCGTTTTAAATTAAATAATTACTATGCTTGTTTTCTAACATATAATATTTCGTACTATGATGACGTTTCAATAATGATGGTTTTACGCCTTGGTTTGAAATAATTTCAAAGCAGATAACATATTGAGGCCGTGGCTCATCGCTTACATCCATGATTGTGAATCCAAGATTAATATTCACAGGATCATATTTTCTTACAAATTTTCATATTTTAGAAAAGAAATTTATCATCTTGACTAACCATACATTTTGATTCTGAAGTAGAGCTCGATGGTACAGAATTTTTAGCAGAAGATTCTTTGTCTGTTATTGCTCTATTAAGCTACTTATCCATGTTTATTTGTATTTTACGCAAACTAAACCAAACCAATTCCAGCAAACTATGTAAATGTGTATGCATGTAGGAGTGAAAACCATACGCGTGGCAACACTAGCACTTCAATTTCAACAATTGTGAATCAAATGAAAAAGTAACACAATCATAATATTTTCAAATCAGATTATCTGAGAGTGTTTAATACACCAGAGCCAATCATATCCGTCCAATACCACGGCCAACTGGCTTTTTACCCTTACTGATCGAATGTAGTTACTCTGAATTTTGTTCAGGCAACCAGAAAAAAAGGTAGTTGGACTACCATAATCAAATCAAATTAATTGTTATTAGAAAACTGATTGTGGAACTACATGGTAATAAATATTACATTATTTAAAATCTAAATAAAAATAATATATATTCAACCATAAAAATTTGTATTTAATATTTATAATTTATTAATTGATAACTATAATAGGATTTTATTTTTACAGTAATCTATGCCCTCCTTTATATTTCAAACAAACAGCCATTGTACAAGGACTCTCTATGGTTAGTTTGTTACTTGGGGTCATTATTTTAACGCACCACCATCTATGATTGGCTGTCTGGTATATTTATTATTTTATTCAAAGGTTCATTTGTCTTAATACCTATTGGTTGAGATTACGTCTTACGACTTTTCACTGTAGATAGGCTATTTTCTATTAAGTGAAGGCGTAATTACGATTATGCTTGCGATTGCGTAGTTGCGAGTCTGACTAGCAGATGTGTTGGTTGTAGTAGACGAGCCATTATTGTTGCTATATACAAATAAGTTCCTCAAATTGAGGGAAACTGGTTATTATTGTCGAGTATCCTTGCATATCACTTTTAAGAAGCTGTGTGTACCACCAATGGTACACGAACCATAGCTTGAGACCCGCTGAATTAGATCATAATAATATACGGAATGTAAAATTGTAACGTAAACTGGAATAACAAAGATAGATTCGGGATTGACATCTAAGCGGCACCATATATTGTTTATTTTAAATAAATATATGTAATGGTCCCTGGTATGATTTTTTAGATAATTTTGATGTTCAAGTTTTGTTAGATAAGAATAAACATTGACTACATGTGGGTGCTACTGTCATAGCTACGACTCATTATTTTCTTAAGTATTCGGCATGTTGTGTGTTACGTCACCGGAGAGTAGACAATCATTTTGCTAAGCAAAGTGCCGAAAATTATGTTTTCCTGAAATACGCGTTGAACTGGAGCCGCTGACTGGATAGATATGTAAAGACAAACCAACGGGAAGTTAGCTCCTTCAGGTAGATAACTAATAAAATTTTGAATAAAGAGCCCCATTATATTGTAAATTCAATGAAAACTCATCAGATTAAGTTGAGGCAAGTACACATTTAGACGTAGGACAGGGCAGTTCAGTACACAGCACAGTGCAGCGCAGGAGAGGTGCTCATATTGGAACAGAAATAGACGCAGGAAAGGGCATTGAAGTAAGCAGCACAAAACAGCGTAGCTCAGGGGAGGTGCGCATATTGGAACAGAAATAGACGCAGGACAGTTGGGCCTGATCTCTAAACCAGATGCCGATAAAGAAGTGCAAAGTTTGTAAATGGGCTGTGCAATGCGAGCAAAGGCAATAATTGGAGAGGGAAGTATGTTAGGCTTGGTGTTTGCGGATGACCTGATGGTATGGCCAAATGAGGTGAGAGAAGTTCAGGAGCCGTTGGAAACGAGGGATGTAGAGGTGGAATTGTATGAAATTAGGTTCACTGTAAGAAAGATTGAGATGCTGATTATGACAAGGAAAAGGGAAAGGTGAAAAACTGTTGTAACAGTAGGAGAATAGCAGTTTAAGATGGTGGATAGCTTTAAATACTTTATGAGTTTGATAGGAGGAAGTGTATTAAAAAGGAATATAAATCAGTAAAGGAAAGAGGGAAGCAGAAATATTTTCATAAGTGTTATAAGTATAATTTGAAGCAGGTATATGCCAAGGAAGTATAAAGAAGTGATTTACAGGATGTAATATGTACCAATATTGGCGTACACAGCTAAAACGAAGGTAATGAAGGAGCAGGATAGAATAAGAATTCAAACTTTTAAAATAAAATTGAGAAGTACTATAGGAGTGACAAGTATTGATAGGATAAGAAATGAAAGGGTGGTGCAGGACAGGATACAGAAGTCACGACTAAGTTAGTACGGTCATGTGAGAAGAATAGAAGAGGAGAATATACCAAAGAAGATGTTGAATATTGAAATGAAGAGCAGGAGGTCAAGAGGGATATCAAGGGACAGGTAGTTAAAGAGAGTGCAGAGAAGACTGTAGTAGATAAGAGAGGACTGGGTAATGGTGGAGGAAGAGAGGTAGTGGGAGAAATGATACGTTGGAGGGGCTTGTGGACCAAACAGACGCTGCTAGGGGCTGGAAACTGTCCATGATGATTAAGATTATATTATTCTATGTTCTAGTGGACAGAGCTCCTGGCTACAGATAAAGAGGTTCCAGGTTCAATCCCCAGCTCTTCCAGATTGTCTGTGTAGCAGTAGATCTAGAACGTGGTCAACACAGACTAGTGAGGATGAATGAGGAGATATTTGAGTGAAAAAGTAGCAGCTCTGATTTATAAAACCATGATTAAAGGCCGGAGGGCTTGTTATGCCGATCACTTGACACCCTCTAACCACAAATGTTTGCACTAAATCTTCACCAACAGATGGAAGCCGCTAGGTCGGTAAGGCTCGATTTAAGGGCTGATGCCATGGAGCTTATGTATATTTATGTATGCATATAAATGTGTATAAATATATATTATACCATTTTAAAACATAAATAAACAAATATATACATGTATAGATATACAATGTTGATTTTACAAACATACGTATGTATATTTATGAAAGGATAATTGTAAAACACACAGATAATCAGCAATGCAAGCATCTTTTGAATGTGTTTTTTTTATACTGATACCTTTAATTTTGTCACTGTTCAGGCGAGACACATAGCAGTTAATTATGACATGTTCCTTCATCATACCGCCATTACAATCATACCAATAACTGCCTGTGTTTCTCTTTGTCTATCTCTTGTCCCCTCTCACTCCTCTGCACAGGGCGAACATCATTTGTATTAGCTATAAATAGTGATAAAAAAAGTGTAGTAGCAGTGGAGGGTTGTAGAATAATACATGGCGTCCATTAGCCTAGTGGCAGTGTGGATTGGGGTCTGTGCTGGGGGTGGAGGGGGTGTTATGAGACCATGTAACGACCGTCTATTGACCACTAACAAAACATCCCCTAGGGCTACATTCCACACACATGCGAGGATATTCTAGTTCGATAACCGTTTTAGAAAGGAAAAAAAAAGAGAAAAAAAAGCACGTTTGACACTAGGGGTAGAAACAAACACGTCATCAACACTCAAATAAAGTACCCTTATTAGCTTTGGGAGGGTTGTTGTTCGGGGAATGTTACTAAACCTTGTTGCGCTAGCCGTTATTTAATGCTGATGGGGTGGGGGG
>CABFOV010000576.1:22628-36324 GCA_902141375.1 Timema poppense | reverse complement strand
TTTTTTTTTTTTTTTAGTATGAGTGAGAATTTTAACTTGCATGAAACGAACACTAGAAATAATAATAATAATGAAAATAAAAAAAGAGGGTGAGTAGTTTAACTGTACGGGGTTGGTACTAATAATAATTAGTGTGGCTCTGATGTTGGGTTGGCGAGGGGAAGAGAGAAGGGTTATAACGCTGCTACTGGTCCTTTACTCACACCTCATCCACTATACTCTTCAAGTTCCTTCATCTATTATTCAGCTGCTCCGAGCAATAACGCGAACACGCAGAAGAACATCAGCCTGTACTCCAAACCACAGCCCCTGAGGGAGTGTGCCGCTTCATACTCGGCTACTAACCGACATGAAAACATCACCCGGCAATCGTTTGCTTTTACTTTGGTTGGGTTATTTAATGTGCACTTTCTATTACAAATTAATAGATCAATTGAAATTATGATAAATATATTGTTTTATAATATATTATTATTAGCACCGCGTCTTACTACCCGTCCGGGTTATACGCACTTACGCTAATGTGTAATGGTAGGGTGATTGTGAGATGAAATGGAGGACCTACAGCTTAACGTGGAATCCGAACCACGGTGGAGGCCTGGCATTCCCCACATTCACAAGATGTCTTGTCAGAGGTAAAGAAAGGGTTTGGTAATCAGATAAATCTATGGGGTTATTTAATGTGCACTTTCTAGTATGACTTAATAGATCGATTGAAATTATAATAAATATATTGTTTTATAATATACAAACATATTATAGTCGTAAGAAGAAACTTTTAGAGTAAACAAATGCATTACAATATTATAAATACTCCTTTTTTTATTTTATTAAAGCGTCTTATTACCTATTCATGATATAGGCATTTTACAATATAATTACTCTTTTGGGGTATGAATGGGGAAGGAATCATAAAAAGATTTAATATACCCAAATTTGCGTGAAAGGAGATTGGGAAAATATTTATTAAAACACTCCTAGTGGACCTAAAAAGGACTTTAACCCTGATATCCCCATGATATATAGCTCAGTATAATACGAGATTGAAACCTAACACCAGGGTTTGCAAAATCACGGACTGCGAGATATGACCGGCCCACCTGTCCGCAACACTTTTATTACTATACAATCTGCAATAAAATTATTATTATTGTTATTATTAGGAGTTCAACATTATGACAGGCCCATTCCTTTTGTCATTGAAATTAGACCTCCAATGCTCCCTGTCCTCCTCCAAGATCCAGAACTTTCTTCTTTCCTTCAAGTGATCTAATATTTGAATCCTCCTTCTTCCTAAGCTCCTCTTTCCCTCAACTTTTACTTTCATGACGTCTGAAGAAGACAGTTCCTCCTAAGGATGTGTCCGATCTAGTTTGCTTTGTACCGAAGAATAACATCCAAAATAGTTTTCTTCTTACACAGTCTTCTTAGGATTTCTTCATTTGTCACCCTGTTAGTCCACCTAATATTCTTAAATCTTCTCCAACTCTACATTCCAAAGCTCTCCAAGTATTTATTTTTCATGTTCCTTGAGATTAAATGTAGCACTCCATAAGTTTTTTCCTCGTTTCCAATATCAAATTGTTGGTCAGAAGTAACCTCCTTTTGTTGAAAGCTTCCTTGATCATGGTGATCCTCGACCTAATTTTCTGGGTGCAGTACGCACCCTTTGTCAGTAGACTTCTTATATACTTGAACTGTTCTATATCTTCCAACTCCTGGTTTCTAATTTTGATTTTCAGTGGTTCTTCATTTTTTTGCTTTTGACTTCTCAGTGTTGATTTCTATTCCATATATCCTCCCTATCTCCACCAGCTGGTTCATCATTTCCTGCAACTCTTATTCATGTTTGGCCCTCAATGCTAGATTATCTGCCAAAGAAATATCCATGTCGCTCTAAGGCTACCCTGACCAGTCACTCTCCATACAAGTTGAACAGATTGGGTGACAAACAACATCCCTTCATCTCTCCTCCTATATCCACGTTGTTAGTTTCTCCTTCATTCAGCCTCATATTAACTCGCTGTACCATATATAGGTATGCAATCAGCCTTTTGATCCTCCAGTTGATGCCGATCTTATTGTTTCCTTGGGTTTTTTAAACTTAACTTTATCAAACGCCTTTTACAAGTATTTGAATCTAATGTAGACGTCATCCTTGACTTCCAGTACTCTATCTGAAAGTTTTCTCAGCATTCCTATGTCATCTCTGGTTCCTTTTCTGAATCCAAATTGTTATTTTTCAATCACGTTTTCTATTTTCTGTTCCAGTCGCCTGTTGATTATTTATGCCAAGATCTTCCCCAGATGAGATACGAGGCTGATGGTCCTGTGTTCATTGCATTTCTTAGATTGTTTCTCTTTCCTTAGGGTCGCCATGACTACTTCCAGAAAGTTGTTTCATGGATTATATTTTTAGGTTTTGTTAGAGCCATTAAGCTGTTGTTTCCCAGTTACGTCAGCAGGTCAGGTGTATATTGTCATCTCCAACAGTTTTTCTTGTTCACATATTCTTTTGGCTCTCTCCTATTGATTCTTTAAAATGCTGGGTCCTTTTTCATATTTCTCTACCTCGTCTTATGCTTCAATCTCTAAGTTCCCTGGTAATATACGCAAACAAAAAAGAACAATTTTATGTTAGTACTTATATAAACTGTTTCTAATAATAACACACACTTAGAACTATTTCAAATAGTATTATATGTTTTTATCGCTTTTAATGCTTTCTATAGGGTATTTGTATTTATATTTAATTCAATAGATATTGCTTCAAGTATTTCACTAATTCACAAAAGCATCTGGAAAATAAAAACTACTAAACATTTGAAGTTACATTAATGATTTAAAATAGAGATCATTATATATATATATATATATATATAGATAGATATAGATATATATATATATATATAACACATAATATACAGGCTGTTAGGATATTCATAGGCCAAACTGTACATATAGCTTGTTTGAACAAAAATTTACACAAAATTACTATATACTTTGAACCCTATTTCTAACCTAACTAATAAGGTTCAAACACAAAATAAATAAAATATTCAACAAAAAAGATAGTGTGCTAAGTGAGTAAAGAATATAGAAAAATCTGGGCAAGCAATCAATACCCAGAACACGCAATCTTGAACAAATTGTGGAACCCGTCCCCACGGTCAACCTCAACAATATATAAATATATAAACATTCCCCTAATCGATTACCAAACAACAATTTTAGAAGCGGGATACCTAAAGATAAATAAGTACGAAAAAATAGTCAGTAGATAAGATTCACTAAATGGGTTTTTTTATTGGATATTTGAAAAGATATGAACAACAATAGATATGAAAAATCCCAAAAAAGGGAGAAATAATATATAAAATATTTTGTGATCACAATAGCATGGTTTCATTAGAAGAGCGTATTGAATGTTTTAGTGATCACCATCACTAATTTACGTTAACAAAAATGTAACAAGTTACACGTAATAACACTCACCAACCCGGGGAACCCGCTCTAGGAAGGTCAACACACGGAACAAACTCGATCACCGGCCTCCGCTCTCGCAAGATACGACTAACAGACTGAACGCCGCGCCCACAGCGAAGCTCGAACACGTGTCCAGCCAGCCGAAGAAAAAAGAAAGAAGAGTTCCGCGTCCGGCCACGCGTAGCGTCGAGGCGTTTCTATATCGTTCTGGAACCTCCTCTCTCCTTAGATTGTGATGTTCTACAGCCTTCCTATTCCTTCGGTCTGCCCCCTCTCTGAGAATTATGTTTGTATATATATTGGCCATGCCGGGATCATGTCTTCACTTACTACCCCACATGCTTGTGGATAAGAGGTGAGGACGGCGACCTAGGTCTTGGGGAATATTATCTTACGTATCAAAATTACTATTTCGGCGTCATGGGGGGAACTCTGTCAAAATTGTCATTTGGAATTTATAACTAATTTATTTTATATTGAAACTTGCAAATGATATGCGCTTATCGCGTCATGTAGTGAGACCTCGCTTTCGTCACCGCCTAAATTTGGGGTCTGAGCCCAATCTTTATTTTAATTTATATTTTTGTAAATAGTGGTTTTTGACCAGAACGCCCAGAGATTGTTTGTGGTCCCAGGTTCGAAACCCGCCTTGTGTTCACTTCATGAGTCTTGCAGTATTTGAACTCGACTTTGTTTATCGAGTCAAATACCGAGAGTTAATGTGTTACTTAGTTTACTGTTACATTGGGGACTTGCAGGGTTACAATGACGTCACGTTTGTTACGAGCGTCTGTAGAAAACTTAAATGTCTATACTAGGATGGATAACTGTTGCGCGGGAGTTACAGTTATACCATTCCTCTTGTGTTGGGAACTATTCCAGTAAGTGAAGCAACCAAGGAACTAAATACCACAATATTGAGATCCCGGACTGTACTTTGTTGATAGGTTTCATTTAATGTTGTTTGGTAACCGTCTTGAGGAGGTTACGTGTTTGTTTTTATTATGATCTAGTTGACTCCATTGTTGGATGGAGACGTGCGCTTCACGCACAGTTTAATGTTTGTATTATTCTATTATTGTTTTTGTTACAATAAAATTTATTATGTTCAACCAGGTAACACTCTTGCCTGATTTACGTCTCCCTCACCTTATGGATATTAAGGGGGGGCGGGTAGCAAAAATACAAGTTAAATGCGTACTTGTTAGCCAAGAAAGAACAATATAGAACTCATAAATTAGATATTTGCAAAATACTCATGTTCTTTACATAAAAAACCAACTTATTTATATCATTACCCTTACATTTCTCCATCCCGACCAAAGGGGAAATATGTCTCACCTATGCATAGAACTATCAAATTTCTTATATTGATTATAAAGTATAGTAATCCACACATTAAGTCCCTATCTTGAGATAGTTTTACCGTGTACACCTCATTACACCTCACTCCAATCTTGAACTAATAGTAACCAATACAATTCATTACACCCTATCCATATTATAAGTTAAGTTTGTACAATCCACTTTATTACTTCCTCTCTTTTCCAGTAAGATTCTAGTAATATCTTCCCATTTTTGTTTAGGCCTTCCAACCGGTCTATTTTCCATTAAAATTGCCAGTCAACATTTTGAAAATTGTTCTAGTTTCTTCTAATTGTGTGTGTGTCTGTGGGGGGTCGGGGGGTTTGATGAGTAGAAACTATGCAAATCATCATTATATAGCCACCCCCACTGTCCAATATCTTAATAAATTTTTGGAGCAAATTTATATTTTTCCTATAGCTATATTTTCAATAACCTAAAACTTTTTTTTTAATTTTTGAGAATAATTAACTATAAAATAAGATTAGTTGATATGTATCCTTTTTTTTTTCAAGATCATACAAATATTTGACTGAATTCTATCAATAAACGTACTAGGAATAAAAATAAATATTATATTTAAAATTACATAAAGTATTATTCTATTGTATGTAGGCCTAAATAGGTTTGTATATAATATAATATATCAAAAGTTTGGTCTGCAAGGTTAAAAACCATCTTGGTGACAAACCATTACAACATACTGATTATATAATACTACAGTAGCCCCATAGCTTCTTTGGTGCTGACTGACAGCTCACAGCTGACTTTTGAAAGTCAACATTTAGGTAAATACCAACATTTTGACCGTCGGAAGTGACAGCTGCTAAACACATGTTTTTGCAGATCATATGGTTCAGCGTAGGGATACATAATTTGGTCAGGTAACTTTTAAGAAGCTCTTAGCTGTCAGCTGTGAGCTGTCAGTCAGCACCAAAGAAGTCATGGGGCCACTGTAGGTCTGATGCTACAGCCAGAATGGATCGTCATAAAAATGTCTCCAAAACTAAGGTGATAGTTTTTTTATAAGGTTTGTTAGGGAAATTATTGTCAGTCTATTATAAATGGAAAACTGTTAGAACAAGTGAATGATTTTGTGTATCTCTAGAGAATGTTCTGAATCAATGGAATAATAGATGGTGACATCGACATAGGGGGAATGCATCTCAGAGAGTAGTTGTATGTGTGTGGACTATTGCAAAGAATGAAATAGTATCGAAAGAAGTGACTATAGCAGAATTTAAATCTGTTTTGAAGTCAACCGTGTTTGATAGATGTGTAGCGTGAGGTTTTCTGTGGAAACTTAAGAGCAAGGGGAATGAGATTGGAATGATATATTTAGGAAATGTATGCGTAAATCTCGTGTAGACAAAGTCGGTAATGAAAGGGTGTTGAAGGAGTGAGGTTTGAAAAGTAATCCAATAGGTTATAGTGAAAGAAGTGTATTACGTTGGTTAGGGCATGTTGAGAGGATGAATCTTGATCGAATGCTGAAGTAAATTTATGAAGGTATAGTGTTTGGATAAAAAGGAAGTGTAGGCCATGTAAAACGTGGCTATATTTTGTAGATGAATGAGTGAAAAATAGAAACATTTAGAATTGTATGATTAAAACAGCATGTATGACTGGGTGAATGTATGTATGTATATGTGTTTATGTATGTATGTATATATGAATGTATGTATGTGTGTATGTATATATGTATGTGTGTGTATGTATGTGTGTGTATGTATATATATGTGTGTATGTATGCATGTATGTATGTATGTATGTATGTATGTATGTGTGTATGCATGTATGTGTGTATGTGTGTATGTGTGTATGTGTGTATATATGTATGTGTGTATATATGTATGTGTGTGTATGTATGTTTGTTTTGAAGTATTAAGGTAACAGATTAGACTCAAATTATATTGCTCCTTCTTACCTCGTGTCTTACTACATGCCTAACTTATACGCATTTAATTGCAGAATCAGAGTAGGGATGAGCTATTTACTTACTGGAGTTAATCTACAAGCATTTTCTTGAAAAATCACCCCTAGTCTATCCGGTCGTGAATACAACCTGAACCTCACCATCACCAGCAAAACATAATAGATTACCTTGACATGTATTCTGTATGACCACCGGTGTAGGGAAATTAGATTTTTTTTAAAGCACCGCTCCTTACTACCCATACGGGCTGTATACAAAATGAGCTGTTAGTTTTCTTGGTAATGCCACAAAGTCAACGTTTGAGGAACTGCTAATACCTCGTTAATAAGTCCACTAGTGAGATAGTGAGTTAGAGTGAGAGAGAAGTGGATAGAATCCACACTAAAGGGAAAGAGAGACACATAGAGTAAAGCAGACTACGCACTGTTTTGGCTCCTTCCCGTGACAGAAGACGTGTAAACAAATTAAATTAGTGTGATATCCATCCTGGTTTCTAGCTTGGCAGGTAAGGGAGGTTTTTTTACTCCATTTCCTGAGGGACGTTAAGAAACGGGGGTATTTTTATGTTCGTTCTACTTTACATGGCTGAATATAGCAGCTGTGGGACAGATGTGCGTGATATGTCCCTGACGACAGCTTCTAGAGTGTTTTAAACATGAGTCGAGTCTGAACAGGTACAGGAGCCAACAACAACAAAATAACAGTTATTTTAAAGAATCCAGAAGTTGAACAGGGCCCAATAACCTCAACTAACAGTTATTGTTTAAGAAACCAGAACAAAGAAACAGGAACCCAGACCAGAGTTTTCTTAAGAGCAATAACCAGAACAGGAACTCAGAAGATAAATTTCTTAAGAATCAGAACAGGAACAAAGTGTATTGATTAGTAACAAAAACTGGAATAGGAACCGATAATAGAAATTAAGAGTAATATTTTAAGGGACCAGAAATTGAACAGGATTCAATAACAGAACGTAACAGTTATATTTAAGTAGCCATAACTGGATAAAGAGCCCAAAATGGAAATTACTAAGAACAAGAACTGTAACAGGAACCCAGAATGTAAATTGCTTAAGAACCAGAACCACTTCAGTGACGCAGAAGGGAAATTGCTTTAGAACTAGAACAGGAATCAAAACCGAAAAAGTAAATTGATTAGGAACGAAAACAGAAACTGGAACCCAAAATTAAATTGTTTACGAACCAGAACCGAAATTTATATATATTTTTAGGTCAATAAAAGGCTCTTATCGGTTCTTAGCTGTTCTTATGTTTTATAAAATAAAAAGATTATATCATTTTATGCCCCTTTTCTTGAACTTAATTTTATTTTGAAAATAAAATGGTCTATTTTATCAGGATTTTTTGCCATCGTAAATAAACCAGGCAGAGGTCACAGCCGGACTCTTAGCATTATGCTGGGAGAGACTGGAACGTCTCAGCAACGCCATAAGAATTGGAGTGGACAATGCAGCCGCATTCCAGATCATTGCCACATGGAGAGGCCTGGTATTCAACACACTGGGCACAAAAAAATTACCTCTATACGTCAGAACCCTACTACCAGATACACCCTGGAATACATTCTGGGTGGAATAGTCACTTGAGCCCCACTGACAATCCATTCAGAGGTCCTAAGAGAACTACTAGAAGTCGAAGCAACCACAGGTGGAATCCTCTACATCACCACAGTACCAATGGACCTATTCTCCTACCTGTATATATTTAAAATGTATCAATAATGTAACCAAATATAACCATTAAGGCAATTAGTCGTTTACACCTCTTGCTACCCGTGGCTGTCCCTCCCGGGACCTCCTTCACCCACTGTCCACCCACGGCGAGAGTATAAAAGCGATGGAGAATGGAGTATTAGGATACAGTCTACGGGTGGTGGGAGAAAGAGCCATAACAGCGGAGTGCAGCATTGAGTACCCGGAAAGACTTGAACTCATCACTCTACCACCGGACACCACCACAAGACCAGTCGTTTGTGGCCTTGGGAGAGACAAAGAAAGATTAATATCTTACAGCCCAGTAGCAAGCCCGATCAAGCAAGTACACTTCCGCAAGGACATCGCTGAAAAAACCATGCCAAGAAAGGCGAATCCGGACAACTGGGCGCCACCATCTGGGCGCGGCCAACTGGGCACCGGGACAACTGGGCACCGGGACAACTGGGCGCCGGGACAACTGGGCGCCGAGACAACTGGGCGCCAAAAGTAACCCCACTTTTTTCCTTTTTTAAAAAGTGATGAGTAAAAACAAAAAACACACCCCAATTTTTTTCTTTTTAAAAAAATCACTTTTTTGCACTTTTTTTTAAAAAAAATCGCTTTTTTAATGCATTGCAATATTATGCGCAACACCACGTAAAAACGAAATAATGTCTCTATTATTATAGTCCCTAACTAGTCTTAAAATTCTAGCATCGACTTCTCGATACTTTCTTTTTTTCGGCGTAGGCTCATGTCCAGCTACAAGATGTTCATAGTAGATATCTCTTGCAGCTTGTACTTTACGTAGAGCATCAATAAATTTCCATATTGTGGGATGTTGCATGCCCAGCTCAGTTCCTAGCCTGCGATGTGCAGCTTCAGCATGATTGTTAGTACGATTGTGACACGATTTTTTGTTCCATTTCGTCCAAACCACTCTGGTTGACGAAACCTAATGAAGTGAAGAAGCAAAAAGTAATGGTAATGGGTCGAGTGGGCGAATTCTAAGAATACGCAAGTAAAAGCTCGTAACACCTGCACCGCATATCTATGAACTGGATAAGAGAAAAGTAATAATAAGGGGGGGGTGGGGGATATTTCTAAGAATAAACAAACCAAATCTCGTCGCACCTGCACCAGAAATAAGTCATAGCTTGAAGGTATTATAATATCGGCGATATTATTTTAATTTTACATAGGGATGCACATAAATGCTACTTATTATTCCTCTTTAGTGGTTTATTTTGCGCACAATTCTTATTTTTCATTTTTTGGTGAGTTTTTTTTAGAAATTTTACTATATCAAATAGACTAATTTATAATATAAATTAATTAAGTTTCCTCTACTAAGATTATTTTTTAAAATACTCCAAGAAAAATATATGATGTTGCGCTGAAAAATATGATTAATTAAAAAAAGTTCATTTTTAGTTTTTATCCATCACTTTTTAATTTTAATTGCAAAAATATGAAAAAATGGTGCATTTTTTATTCTAAAAAATTGCATAAGTTAATAAAAAAATAAAAAAATAAGTTTTATTTTAGCGCCCAGTTGTCCTGGCGCCCAGTTGTCCAGGCGCCCAGTTGGCCGCGCCTGGTTGGCGGCGCCCAGTTGTCCTAGACCGCAAGAAAGGACCATCTTGCACTCCTGACAGCAATTAAAGAACTCACCCAAACAGTTAACTCCAACCAAGACCGGTTCTGGCAAGTCGAGGCAACTAGCACGGAGGAACAACCTCGTGGTACAAAGCGTGGACGCGGATCCCCAGCTAGGAGTGCACGAGAGGCCTGGGAATCACTACTTCCCCCTGAAGCTCCACTCCTGGACGTAGCCAAAGCAGCTGCACTACGGGTATGGCTGGCGCTGAAAACAAAGGCACAGAGCTTACCACCTGGAAGGGATCATCACCAAGTAAACTACCTGTTGGGGATCGCCTCAGCCTATCCGGACTTACCATCACATATCCATCAGATTCTGATTCATCGAGTAAACTCAATCTACATTGCGCTGACCAAAGGATGGCCGACGGCAATAGCGGCCTCAGGAGGAGACGTGACAGCAGTCATCTACCCGGCGGGACTTATACCCCCAGCCCCGGTTCCGACTCCGGTCTACATTCCTCCACCCTTACGTAGAGGTGGAATCGGATACTTCGCCAAGGGAGAGGGAGAAGATAGGCAGATACATAGCATCACATGACAATAAGTTCCTGATCGTCCATATGCTGAGGTGCCCACATTTATTGGAATAACACGTCTGTAAATTTTGTATTGTTTTATATGAAATGTAATTAGCCTTCCTTATAAAGCGGCCAGCTCCCTCTCTTCGCGCTGACTGCATCCGGCCTTCCACTAGTCCCCGAACGCGCTCTGATCGGGAGAGTATAAAAGCGGGGGACTGGAGGAAGGCAGAATCAGTCGGTTGTAGGGAGAGGATCCAACAACATAGCACGCATGGGGACTAGTCTAACTTGACCCAATGTTTCGCATGACGCCATGAACGTCATGTACACCTGTTTAATTTTGGATGGCTACAACCAGGTTGTCTGTATTTGATTAAATACCTCAGTTGAGTTGGTGGAATTCTTTATTTTGTGTTGGTTAATTAGTCACGCTTCTCCTGTGGTATTCGCTTCGGTGAGCAAACCGGGGAAATGCTATAGAGTCATAGTGGGGTTCGCGCAAATAATACCCTTTTTCTTTGCCCGGTTTTTGGGCTCCTATTGTGTTAGTGTTACTCTTAGTTTAATTGCAACTAGGTTTGTGTGCACTATAGAATGCGTTGGCAGTACCGTAAGGGAAAGAGACCAGTCATGGTATTATTGTGTTGACACCTGTTTGTTAGCCATCGACCATTGTAGTCAAGGAACTTTTCTATTCTTTATCTATTTACAAAAAGTATCAAAGAGATTATCTTACAACCCAGTCTAGCATAACTGATTATGATATATATATATCTTATTTTATATTTTGTTATTAACTACTTGATTATTTTCTTCTTCAGAACAATTCATCGAGTAGCCTGGCTCCTATACAGCCCTAGTAGCTACAGCAGAATATTTAAATTCACAAAGTCTAATTATCTGCATCAAACTTCAAAGTATAACCCATAATATCATTGTAAAACCTCAATTTTGCTATTTCTGTTTTATTGTGATATATATATGTTGTTAAACATAATTCTTTTTATATAAAAATGTATAATCAGTAGAGGAATATTCCTTTCAGACGGTATACTCTATGACCCTATCTTATAAACCTCGCCATGGTAGAAGATTGTAAGTTAAGCTTGATACCTCATAAGGAAAAAGAATAGTACTTAGGATGGAAGTTATCTCAGTTTACAGTTACAGCCGTAACTTATATTTTAATAGGTTGAGAAATTACACCTAGGCACGGGAATAGAGCCCGGGACCCTTGACTTCGTTCACCTATGGTCTACCACAGAGCTGTCCACGACTATTCTGATATTTAGGCTCATTATTTGCTCATAATACAAATAATAAATTAAACCTATAGTTGATAAGGTCAGAATAAATATTACGACTTGGCGATATAATTCAGACATTCTAATCGCTCTCCAGTTTAACTCAACTCCTTTCATACTCGGTGGATGAAAACCTCGACGCCCTGACGAGTATATTCTCCTATCAGAAGCACCTGCTGCTGCTGCTTCTCGGTGCAGACATCTGACACGATAATGATCGATCAGACTCACGATACAACGACTTCATATTTCCACCCCGTCTACTTCACCATCTAGACGTCATATCTCCCTCCTTCTCTACCCCAACCCATGTTACTCCCTTTACATCTCTCCCTCTCTTCCTTACATTCTTCTTTCCTCCCTGGTGAGTTAAGACTTGAGCTTCAGTCACAACGATCAACGAACTAGATATTATAGATGAGGAATAAATATAGGAATAAAGGTTATCGGTAACTAATGGGGTGTCAAACCTAAGACTGTACATGCAAGTAAGGTTTTAATAATCAGTTATAATCAGTTAATAAAACGTTATACAAAGGCTATTATATACAGTTTAACGTCATTTTAAGAATTACTTTGATATAAGTACCCTATCCCTAACTATAACTATCTCAAGCCAGTCAAATTCATTATAACCTATCCCTATCATGAACTAGTCCTACCCAGTCCACCTCATTACACCCTATCCCTATCTTGAGCTAGTTACATTCAGTCCACCTCATTATACCCTATGCCTATCATGAGCTAGTCCTACCCAGTCCACCTCATTACACCCTATCCCTATCTTGAGCTAGTTTTATCCAGTCCACCTCATTACACCCTATCCCTATCTTAAGCTAGTTATATCCAGTCCACCTCATTAAATCTTATATCTTTCAGGTTTATTTTAATTTTATCATTCCATGAGCAACCAGGTCTTCTCACCAGTCTCACTCCACAAGGTTTGACAGCCATTAAGTAAGGTGAACGAGTTTCTGGATTCTTACATTCGTACTACATGTCCTATGGCTGTAACTTATATTTTATCGCGTTAATAATATCACATTTATCATATGATTTGCGTTTTTTTAAGTAGAAATGATTTTATAGTTATTAAATTAAAGTAAATATATTGTATAATGCTAATGTGTCTACTAGAGACTTATTTACATTTAGTTTTTTGTACAAAAGAAGGTTATACAGTTTTTTTTATCCTTATCAATTAGTCTTACATTGGCTAATATGTCACTCTAATGTTATCACAATAGTGGGACTACGATTTCTTCTTTTCATGATAGAATGAAGGCATATTTGTGATATATTCTACAATCTAAACAAGTCATATTATTTTTTTCTACCCATAACACGATTTCTATTTTATTTTGGTGTAATTTGTATTTAATGTTTAAACAAAAGAGACCAGTAACCTTACCAGTTATTCCAGAGTAAGGCGATGAAGGTATTATCTAAAGAAAAATATGGTTAAAGAGTTCCAGTTGTAGCAAAATGTTCTACTTGAGAATCCGGGAGGGTCCCTAGCGTGCCTTAGCGGCAAGACTCTCTCTCTCTTTCTCTTACGCGCTCAACATGAATATGCAATCGCTGTCCAATCCAACTTGTTCCTTCTCTACAACCCTCCCATTCCTCTACAACCCCTTCTCGGGTTCTCGAGGGTGTGATTCTCCAACCCCTTAGAATACGTCGAGGATTAACTGAGGATCACGTG
>CABFOV010000576.1:0-22456 GCA_902141375.1 Timema poppense | reverse complement strand
TTTCTTCGCTTTGTCCTAAAAACACCGCAAAATATTTGTTGGGTCTGTTCTAGAAGATGAGGAGGTAAGTATGCAACCTGCATCACGCAATGTGTTTACAGAACACAAATAATAAATTATAGGGGTGTTAAGACAATATTTAACCTCCCAACTTACAGAAGAAATAAAATATCACCATTCCGAAACGATTTCAGGAAAATGTTTGCTGAATGCTTGATACACAATCGAAATTATTGCTCCTGCATTATATTTACATTTTTAAAAATATTTGGATATACATACATCCTGTAGTTGCCTAGTTAGTTGTTCTAGAGGAAGAATACGCGCTTAAGCGATTATAGTTTGTTTGCAGCTGTATGATTAAGTATTTGATTTTCTCTACAGGCCCATCCAATGTCCCATTAACTTTTTTTTAGCATTTGATGTCCTAAATAAATATGTTATAATATGTTAATATTGGTAAATATTTTAAGTGGTACTCTATAGGTCTAAATAGACTTATCTTACTTGGGGACTTTTAACTTGATTTGATTTTTAATAAATATTAAATTAGATAATATTTGAAATTTTATATTTTTTTGTTAATAATTTAAGTAGTGCTTATTTATTTAATATCCAATTCATATAATGAGTAATGAAAGTAAGAGATGTATGTACATCCGTCAGTAGGTTACGTCACAATTTAAAAGATATATTTAAATCTTTCACATTTTGTGGACGAAAGAAAAAACAAACAAGTAAGAATTGTTTTGAATGTGGTAAACAAAAAAATAGATATATTTTTTTTCAATATTTTACTTAAATCCTTCTTTATATTTACCCTTTCTTTATTCTTTACACTGATACATTTATGTATTTATCTTTATCTACACAATTCTCCCTGTTCTTTGCTAGTTTATATTTAGTTACTTCTTTTATTTATCTGACTAATCCATATATTTCCCATGCATATTCATCTAGTTCTATTTTCCACTACTTGTTATAACCCCTTATGTATATTTAACAATTTATACTCGTATTTACACCATTTTATAAACATATTTGTGTATATTTATCAATTCTTCTTGTTCTCTACAATATTACACTTAATTAGTGTCTGTGTTATCACATTTCTCTTTGACTCTTCCTCTATTTCCGTAAATTTACTATCTAAGTTTATCCTCTTCATTGGTTTACTTTAACCTGTTCACCTCTAAAGTTCTTCATTTAGTTATTTTCCACGACTATGTACTAATAAAGTAACAACTTCATAAACTAGATAAAATTGGTGATGGTATTAGTTCGAAGAAGCACGTGTTTGCGGGATAATACGATAAAAATTAAACCATTAGAACTAAGAAATATATAACAAGTAAGAAGGAAAGAATAAGAATAAAACAATAGATAGTTGGTAGAGGATAAAGTTATAAACGAAGGAGTAAACACATAAAAAAAAGTGCAGTGGAAAACCAGTTAGAAGCAAAGATCAACAATCGGAAGTGTGTCCAAGGAATAATTAATAGAAATAAATCAAGAGATACAAATAAATATACATTTAGATGAAGCGAATGAGAAATCACTCGTGGATCATAATATATAAATTGTACAATAATTTAAGATAAAATATTATATACATAAACAATACTATTTAGTTCAAACAAATTATTGCTACAATGAAAGGAAAGTATAGTTTAGTTTCTTGGCAACGTACACTCATACAATTATTTGCATAAATAAGCTGAGATATATGCCAAATAATTTACTAAGATGGAGAGAATAAAACGAATGAAAGCGATGTCGAGACGGTACAAACTGTTGTATCGAGCTCGACCATTTTGTTTCCCGGGCTATACAGGTATACAACTTCACAAAACATGCATTATCTGTAGTCAGCATTTGATATTATTTGGTTTGATAGTAAAGGGGAGGGAGGGTAGTCACATTAAGTTGATTCTTTTAGAATAAACGCAATATTATATTATCACAGTAACGATAAGCTTATAATCTATTATTTACATTAACCAAATATTTAAGGTATTATGAGAATGTCAAACATGGTTGCTAGGACTCACATGTGTGCGTTACCGCATCATATGAGCTAGTTTAGATACATTAAGTTATGTCATAAAAGGTTGAATATATTAAGAATTGACTAAAAGTGAAATGCGATCGGGAATGCCTCACTGGAAGTTCCAGGTACTGAACCCCTGACTTAATAGTGCCTATGATACTCCTGATGGTAAGAGAGACACGGAATAGAGCCCAATCGGTGGCGTAGCTAGGTCTGAAGAGCCCTGGAGCGGCTNTATTATTCTTGTTCCATGAAGAAAATAAATTAAAAATTTATTTTCTTTTTGTGCATGGCTTTACATTTACTGAAATGTATGTTATATTGAAATGCAAATCTGCTTAGTTTTTTTACTTTTACACAATATAACAACTAAAGTTTTGGAGTTTGGAACTAATAAAACAGAGTATTTTAATATAGATAACATTTGTCATTTATTGTTGATCACATAGAAAAAATATAACCAAACTAACGTAACACTTATTTACAAACGACATAGTATTTTTAAAGAAAAGTTTATCATTTACGTTTTTTGGTCACTATTTTTTTGTCAATAGGACATTAATTTGGGAAATATATCACAAATTAAAAGTGAAATTGTTTAACAAATGGGTTACCAACACAAAAGCCTTCTAAAAAATAAAAATAAAATTTTTAAGACAAAGTTTGTAGTGAAAATCTTCAAAAATTGTTGGAGGAACTCAAAATTGCATATCAAATCTTCTTTCGTGATTTGGCACTTGCAAATTGTGAGATGGTGTCTTCTAATTCTATATTTCTTGCTCTGGCTCGCTCGATGGAGATCGTTGCTAGAGAACTCAGACGTTACTGCGACATGGTGCTACGAAGATAGCTTTTGATAATTTTCAGTTTTGAAAAGGATCTCTCAGCACTTGCGGATCTAACGGGTATTGTCAAAAAGATGAGGCTAGCACTCACAACATCCGGGGAGATGGCTCCAACTTGAGCACGAACGATCACAGTATTGACAAGGTCCCTAATACTTTTATGTTTTTCAATGTGGCTTGAAATAACAAGTTTTAAGTCTTACAAGCTGTTGGCCTAAGTTAGGAGAGATGTCATCTGGGTATTTAAGTACTAGAGGCTTGCACGAGTTTAGAATTACTTTGTCAACTGATTCAGTCAAAGGTTTCAAACATTTGAAACACGCACAAATCTCAGTTATTGACTCAAACGCTAGGTTAGTTGCGTAGTTATGATATCCAGGCTATGATTGAATTCCTCAACCTGGAAACGTTTTTCTGTGTCCATGATGGGATCATCTGCCTGTACTTCGTCGAACATCCTTTTTTTACCTTGATCTTGAGTCAGTGAAATTTGGCGCAACTTTCCATTTCAAACAAAGCTGAATTTCATCACTTTTAATTGTTTCCCAGTTACTTCTTAAGGTTAGCGATATTTGTTTTGTGGTTTTAACAGCATCCTTGTTGCATGTTCTAAGTCTTCCTCGGTGCTTTGCAGTTTCTTGGAAATGATGTCCACTGTTTCAAGCAAAACACTTTGAACTACTATCAAAATTACCGTTTGAAAATGTTCGAAGTTCTTCAAAATACATTTTGCTTGATTAACTTCTTCTTGATTACTGCTCTTTAAGGTTATGACAGTTAATACTTTCATTATATCAAAGTTGCCACAACGAAGGGCTTCTATGGCTTTGTTTCTTGACGACCATCTTGTAGGGCACACATTTTTTTAATGTTTTTTTTTCATGGTTGATTTAGTCAACAGAGCCCATCTTGATATGGCCTTAAAGAAAACATACACATTTGCCATATTGTCGAAAAAGTTCCTGATTTCTGGAATACTTGTTACCGAATCGTTGATGACTAGGTCGAATGCGTGTGCACAGCAGTGTACATACGTGGCTGCGGGATTTTTATTTTTTATCCGGGCTTGAAGGCCGGAATAAATACCGCTCATATTTGTTGCCCCGTCATACCCTTGGCCCCTTACTTTAGAAATGTCAGAGAACTCTTAAATTACTTTAAGCACAACGTTTTACAAATATTCTGATTTTTTGCTTTCCACTTCTGTAAACTCCACCAAATGCTTCTTCTACTACCAACTCTACTGGCCTTTCTTCATTATCAGTTTTTATTTTGACATAACGAAACACTGTACATAATTGATCTGTTTTTTATATGTCTTGAGTGTTATCAAAAATGATAAAAACTTAGGGACTTTTCACCATTTCTTTTTTTATTTCCTTTTTTATTTCATTGGCTATTAAAATTAATAATTTCATTTTGAATCTGAGGACTGAGGTAATTAGTACTACCTTTAGGTCATTTAATTAAGTCTGCCAATCACTTGTCATATTTTGCTAACATATGTATTATTTCAAGGAAGTTTCCTTTAGACAAATTAGCGTCACCTGGCAACCTATGCTCTCTCAATGGAAAGTCATTTGTAGCTAAAGTGATGATTACGTCCACAACTCTCCTTAAGACTTGCCTCCAATAGTCTGTAGATCTCTTGATCTCTTCAAGATTTTCACTATCAACAGTCATGCTTAACTGCCAGTGGTAGTGAACTTCACATGCAAAAGCATGGTTTTGAGATTCTTCTTAGTCATCTTTGATATTTCACCCTAAATGTGCCCAATCAGACGTACCTTTCGAAAACCCCACGTCTCTCTGTTACATATTAAATAGCCAGAAAGTCTGACAATAGCAAACATTTAAAACCTTTGAGTAGCATAACCAATTACGTTTTATTTATAAATGGTTATCTGCATTTTTTGGAAAATACCATTTCTCGCCAAAACCTCTGTTTTTATTTCTCCCATCTGTATCTTTTGGAAACGGCCCTTTTGGCTGGTGGGGGCCAAGTTTTATTATTTACTTTTTTTCTTCGGCTGTAAGGTTCCCTTAAAAATTGCTCTTGTCAGAAGAACTAATAATAACAAAATCTTCACCAACCTGTTTTTCTAAAAACTCTCTCTCTTCTAAATCCTCATTTTCAGCTTCAACAGAATCAAGATATTGTGACAAAATCTGCTCTGATTCATTTCCTTTAAGGCTTACTTCACCTTCAAGTTTTTTTAGAAGCAGATCTATTTTCAGTTGTTAGTAGCTGCTCCAATTCCCCTACACTAAAGCTGACATCTTTATCCTTTGAACTGCAACTAGGTTATTGTGCACTGCAGCTGGGTTCTTGCGTAACTGAAGGTTTTGTCGAAAAGTATGACAACTTTATCACTTTCTTAAGTTCAATTTCTGCAATGTCATCCTTTTCCTTTTTCGATACTCCGCCCCATTTGTTTTTTTTTGACATTTTTTAATAACAAGTGAAAAAATAATCTAGTTACGTTAAATGGTCCTGTCACTTTGCACTGACACACCACAATCTAAGAAAATATTGCGTAAAATAAACTAAAATCACAACAGTACCTGTTTTTAACTACTGAACACCTACACTACACTGTTTTTATATATTTTTCTTACACTATACGAAAAGACTCGCAGCACTCGTAACGAGAAACTATAGTCGGTGAAACCACGGTCAGACAAGCAAAGCGAACTGACTTACTAAACTAATAACGCAATATAGACTCAGGTTATTGAAACCGTGATTCACTGAGAGGCTAGGAGGGGTAGGGGGATGGGAAAAACAGACGCAGGCAAGTCAGCTGATAGGCTGAATGCTGTATTTAGGCGAACGACAGTAGCACGTGGGGTAAGTATGAGTCATGGGTGTGAGTGGGTAGGGAAGGGGGTGGGGATTCGGTCGTGATTGATTGACGCATGTTTAGATGCCATTGGAATCATGCCAAACAGACGCAGCTCGAGCCATTGCCCCGGCAAATGTGAAAGACATCAACCAACATCGCCCACCTAACAAAAGATAAAGGAACCATGATATGTTTTCTTTTAAGAGAACTTTCTTCACCACCTTTTCCTTGCTACACCCTACCATAACTGACGGGGTTTTTTACTAAAATAACTTTTTCATAGACTTGAGCTTAGCCTGAAAATATACATTTTCCAGTTCGTTCCGCCCCCCTGTGCCCGTCTGAGTCATTCCACCCTGGAGTGACTGCTCCAGTCGCTCCTCTGTAGCTACGCCACTGAACCCAATATCTCCATGTGATCAAATGTTTATTGTTAGAAGGTTACTGATCTTAGTTGAACTAAAAATGATGAAGGAAACGACACTATAAACAATTTCAGAACAATGAATTAGTTCAAATAGGTTTCCTCGACAGAGATTCGAACTCAAAATGTTGGTGCTGCCTTCCAATATAAAAAAAAAGAAATAGTGGCAACATTTTTCAGAATTTAATTAAATTAACGGTGACCAGGTGGTCTAGGGGTAAGGTGTCAGACTTCTATGCTGGCGACCGGGGTTCAATCCTCGGTCCCGGCAAAGATTTATCTGATTACCAAACCCTTCCTTCACCTCTAACAAGACTTCTTGTGAATGTGGGGAATGCCAGGCCTCCACCGTGGTTCGGATTCCACGTTAAACTGTAGGTCCTTCATTTCATCTCACAATCACCCTACCATCACACATTAGCGTAAGTGCGTACAACCCGAACGGGTAGTAAGACGTGGTGCTAATAATAATTAAATTAACACACGTTACGAGTGTACCATGTTAAACCAATATCTTAAGTGTTTGATTTAGTTTGTATAATAGATTAAAGTAAAATGGTTTGTAATTTTATGTTGTTTTTTCTACCATGCAGGGGTGACATTAACCTTGGATGAAAGGGCCCGGTTGTTTGACCTAACCGTGGAAATCCTTTTAAAAAATGCGATACAAAAAAATCAAGATTGTTTTTTAGTTGATATCGTAGAAAAAATATTAAAATCCGAAAACCACGATGTGCAAAACCACCCGAAACGACATCACACAACAAAATTGTCAACTAACACTTCTGATTCGGAGAAAGATTTGGAAAATAGAAATGAAAGTTTCACATGTTTAAAAAAAGGTATTGCAACTTCTAAATTGTCCTCTGTGAATTCTCAACATCCGGTAATTCATAAGAGCACCAAATTCATGTCAATTCCAACACAATTTCAAAATAATTTTAATCACAAACACCAAAACGAGCTTTATTCTAAGAAACACATCGATAACACTTTTCAAGTTTCTTCAGAGAATACTCACCAACAAATTATTCGTAAAAAAAGAAAATGCACTAAAAAAATAGAAGAAGATTTGCAAGAGGACATTATGCCATATGAAACCTATTTGGAGAAAGGTATTGACAAAATTTCTAAACTAATGGATCCAAATATATTCGACCGGACAGTAACAATTCTTTCAGTAGTTTCAAAAGACAAACCTAAAATTGAAAGTGAAAGAAACCAAAATGAAATTATTCAACCCTTAGAGAAAGATTTTGAAAAAAGAAATGAAAGTTTCACACATTTAAATAAAGGAATTGCAACCTCTAAACTGTCCTCTGTGAATTCTCAACATCCGGTAATTCGTAAGAGCGCCAAATTCATGTCAATTCCAACAGATTTTCAAAATAATTCGAATCAAAATCAAGAAAATGATCTTTATTATTTTAAAAACATCAATAAAACCTCTCAAGTTTCTTTAGAGAATACTAACCATCAAATTATCCGCAAAACAACAAAATTCATTAAAAACAGAGAAGAATATTTGCAAGAGGACATTATGCCTTATGAAACCTATTTGGAGAAAGGATTTGACAAAATTTCAAAATTAATGGATCCTAATATTTTTGACAGGACCATTAAAAATTATTCAGTTATATCCCAAGACGATTCTCAAATTGAAAGTAACAAATTCTCAAATGAAATTATTCTACCCAAGTTAAACACACTAGAGCAAATACCAAGTTACGAAAAACTAATAGACAAAAGAAAATTTATTGAATGGTGGCTAGAAACTGCATGCCCCGAAGAGGAGCCCACACCTTCATGTGCTCCAAACATTTTCAAAACCATTAAGGGATGGTTCAAAAGGCGCGATCATTAGGCTGGGGACACCCGAGCGTGTTGTGTACAAATTGTAACGTGAGTATATTTTAACAAACACATTTACACATTTTGAAAAAGGAATTGCAAACTCAAAATTGTCCAATGTGAATTCTACATACGGTAACTTATAAGAGCGCCAAATTCTGTCAATTCCTACAAATTTTCAAAATAATTCAAATCAAAATTAAGAAAATGATCTTTATTTTTTTTTAAACATCAATAAAACCTCTCAAGTTAATTCAGAGAATACTCACCATCCAATTATTCGTAAAACAACAAAATTCATTTAACAAATTGAAAGGACATTTTACCATACGAAACCTATTTGGAGAAAGGTATTAACCAAATTTCAAAATTATTGAATCCAAATTTATTCGACAGGAACATTAAAAATATTTCATTAATATCACAAGAAAACATCAAATTGAAAGTGACATAATCCAAAATGAAATTATTCTACCATTGAAGAAAGATTTTGAAAAAAGAAATGAAAGATTCACACATTTAAAAAGAGTAATTGCAACCTATAAATGGTCCTTGTAAATTATCAACATCTGTTAATTCATAAGAAAGCCAAATTAATCTCAATTACAACAGGCTTTTCAAAATATCTTGAATCGCAAACAAGAAAATGAGCTATAATTTTTTATAAACACATCATTAACACCTCTCAAGATTCTTCAGAGAATACTCACCATTCAATTATTACTATAACAACAAAATGGATTACAAAAACAAAAATAGATTTGCAAGAGGACATTATGCCGTGCGAAATCTATTTGGAGAAAGGTACTGACCAAATTTCAAAATTAATGACTCCAAATGTATTCGACAGGAACATTAAAAATATTTCACTAATATCACAATAAAACATCAAATTGAAAGTGACAAAATCTAAAATGAAATTATTTTCCCCTTGAAAGATTTTGAAAAAAACAATGAAAGTTTCACACATAAAAAAAAGGAATTGTTACCTCTAAATTGTCCTCTGTGAATTATTAACATCCGGTAATTCGTAAGAGCGCCAAATTCATGTTAATTCCAACAGATTTTCAAAATAATTCGAATCACAAACAAGAAAATGAGTTTTATTTTAAAAGACACATCAATATCACTTATCAAGTTTCTTCAGAGAATACTCACCATCCAATATTCGTAAAACAAAAACCCATTACAAAAAAAAAATATTTCAAGATGACATTATGCCATACTAAACCAATTTGGAGAAAGGTATTGACAAAAAAAAATAATTAATGGATCCAAATGTATTCGACCAGAAAATTAACATTCTTTCACTATTATCGCAAGACAAACCCCAAATTGAAAGTGACAAAATCCAAAATGAAATTATTTTACCCTTGGAGAAGGATTTTGAAAAAAGAAATGAAAGTTTCACGATTATGAAACTTTCTCATGATTTGAAGGAGAATAAACCATTTCGATCTCCCAAGCTTCAATATTCATGTATAATGAATTGTACCAGCGTTATTTTTCTCCACAATATATTTTTACAGCACCAAAGAATGAGTGTTTTACCATGAAGACTTATTTAGAAGAATTTCTCAAACCAATATAATTCTTTATATGTTTTGATTGTATTTACACGAATGTTAGTTTAAATATATTCTTTTAATTAGTTGACTTATAAAAAAAGTATGTGTTGGCCTACATTAATCTAGTACCAATTAATATAATCATGTGAAATTGAAATACAAATGATTAAAGATTATTGAAGATATAAAATAATATCGTTGCATTAAAACTAGCTCTAATATTATCTAAAACACACCATTGTGTCAATAATTGATCCTCTTTTGTAAGTTCTTAGTTTAATTATAGTAATAGTATAAAAGGACGTGTAATTATTAAGAATCTGGAATATAATTAGTAAAACACATCTCTTTTCTCCCCACTCCACCTGATATAGTCAGAGTTAATTGTATCCAACAAAACTAAAAAGTGTTGAAAACATAACCCATAAATATGGTTTTTTGATTCAGATAATAGTTTCAATATTATATTATTCCGATGAAGGGATTAGAAGGATATTTAAATGGGCTGAAAGGGGGTGGGACCCATTGCAACCATTTTCTGGGCATGAACCCTAGTTGCTCGTACCGATGTCAGTGATCTTACTGATTATCTTGGCGTGGGATCTCTATGAGGGTAAGGGTAAATAGTGTTAGCTTCTCTGACAAGGGCATCAGCATTAATGTCAAAGAATTAAGATGTCGTTTTCCTTAATTTTTGGTGGAAGCTTTGGAGCTTTTATAATGTGTGTTTTAAATGTGTACTTAGTATATGTCACAATCACCAATAGAGAACATTATTAGCATTATCTTGGCTAGGATTTGGTTTACAACTTTGTATTTATCTTTGAACGAATACCTATTTAAATATTTTGTAGACTTGTTAGTTAATGTGTATTTATTACCTACTCAAACCACTTAAATAAGAGTATTTGAAACAAAATATTTAGTGCCTTAACCTACATTAACTTCTCAAAGAAGTGTTTATATTCTCACACTTGCTATTGAGCATTGGGTTCCGAATTCGAGCTAATGTAATAATGTACACAAGATAATAACCCATTACAAATGTACTTGGTAATGTTTTGCACTTTAGTACTTATTAGAGTTTTGCAATACGCTGATAGCGTTAATTCATCACATTAGCACCTTTTCTAATCATGATAAAGAGAGCTACCATTCTATACTTTTATCATATATGCTCATAATAACAGTCATCCCAACCCTAATCTCAACAACAGTATCCATTGAACGGACACACACACACACACAAACACACATGGCACTTGTATGTCCTGACACCTCTCCAATTGGTACGAGTAATAATGAAGTCTACCTCTAGTCGAAACATGTTCTCCTGGTATTTCTTTCTGTTTACCTCCTCAACAGCATGTACGTCCTGCATGTGTTTGTATGTATATACTCGAGCATAGAGGAGGAGGTTCACTGCCTCTCGGTTATTATTCTTGAAGCGTCGCTCGAAGAGACGCCACATCGTGGGAAAGGAGGGGCTCTTTCTCTTAAAGAACAGAAATGGGACAACTCCTGTTCTCAGTAAACGGGCCACTAAGAAGTCCTTTCACGTTGGGGAGGGAAGAGACTGGTAGCGTGAGGAGCCCCATCAACGTTTAGGTATCCCCTGTAGGGGAGTTAGTTATTCCATTTCAGCCTGTACACGGCCCCCGTTTGTAAAGTAAAGATTGTCCCCACTATCAGGAATATTTCTAGAGAACTCTTCTTTCGGGGGTTTGTAAATGTGACGATAGGTAGTTGTCACCCCAAGAAAGACTATATGATGGTAGGAAACATGTGCTGCATATTTCTGGGGTAGCCATATACCTCTACCACCTGAACCCTTCTCCGTGTTCCATCCCCCTTCCTCCCGGCACTCCCTGGGCCATACCCTCCCTTACCCCCTCTGGCCCCCCTCAGACACCAAGCAGCTCCGCTCCCAGGGCTGCCATTTACAACAGCCACGCGTCCAGAATTTGCAGGCGTCTTTGCTTTTTAAATATTTTACACTTTTCCTACTCCTCCTCCCCCCTTTTGCCGGCAAACTACGGCAATCTCACGAGCTCTAGTTGTACATGGGATTGTATCTATATTTCACGCACTTCTTCCTGTTTTGAGCCCATTGGGGAAGTAGGGAGTATAGAAAGAGTAAGGGGGGGAGGGGAGGCTATGAGGACGAATGAGGGTTGAGTGAGAGGGGGTTGAAATATATCTCGGCCATCTAGCAGCATCACTTACTTTCCCCTCTCTCATACCCATTTTATAATTTTAGCTCTCACATGATAGATCGTATTGTTTCATGAACGCAGATCAAATCAGTGGTCTTGGGAATCATAATCTATACAAAGTGATTGATATTACAGAATGGGTATCTTTTGTCCACATTGACCAACACCACCCGCACATAAATATCTGCGAACAAAAGCACTGTGTAACTACACTTGTATTTATGAGAGCCACAAACAGAATATCCAGGTCCAATTGTACGTATGGGGCGGTGTCCGAACTGATAAAACACGGTTAAATGAGTTTAAATCTCACTGCTGGTGTATTTGCCAGATTCATAAACTTAACCTCTGTTAGTGTACGTGAACCAAGGTGGTGGTGGAGCCGTAAATTGTTTTCAGAAGTGATTGAGTATGCTGAAAATGTTTAAAATGACTTGAAGTTTGAAGATGACATCCATATATATTGAATCTTTGATTCATCTTATAAGGCCTGATGTCTGGTAAAAGGAAACTAACTTAAGATCGGCGGTACCCTTTTAGAATTTCCAAGCACTAAGTGTCTGCGACTGTGTCAGTTGTTTGCGAGCGAAGCCCTCATTAAATCCGTAGAACAAGGTTAGTCAAAAACTATATTTTCAAATTAATTAGTTGATAAAATCAATCATATCTTGGCGAGAAAGCTTTGTTGCGTCACAGCCTTATCGAAAACCCTACATTGCCATAACATGACAAACATTAAAAACAATTATATATACGTCAAATAGTGGTATAGACACTAGAGATCAGTGAACATACTCCTGCCCGCCACGGCCATCCACACAGCTGTGCACGCGAGAAAATGTGTGTGTTTACCATCCTACACGGAATACAAATGCAGATAGATATTTGCCCGCAAACATTAATTTCTGCACGCGTACACGGGCATATGCCCAAAATAATTTCCAAGCAGTATTTAAATAGTTTTTATACATCCACCCACGTGTCAGTGGGCTAAAGTGGGAGGGACCCAAAGATGGCAGCAACATTTCTAAAATACCTGACTCGATACCATGTTTAAATTTATTAAATAACTATTTGTATACTGGTTCGTTCATAGACGAAAATATTACTCATGCCTAGAAATATGAAATGGAAATATTGTGAAACATTTTATTTAAATTTGTTTTTAAAAATATTAAAACTATTTAATGGGACTAACCCAATCAAAATATCTCAATTTTTAACGCTTAAACTTAAGGCGGTGACCTTGGTCAGCGATAAATTATCAATCAGGGTGGGTAGAGGCACAAGGATATTATGCCGTTTTTTGTAACTACCTCTTTATTTTGTCTGAGCTTGTACTTTCTTTCGCCTTTTACCTAAAACTATTTTTTATTCTGTCAATAAGAACAAAGAGAAGGAAACTACGAAACCTCTTTTTCTCATGGTAAAAGGGAAGTTCGTTTAGTTCTCAACTAGCTTAAAATGTTGTTTGTGATCCTAATAAAAATGTAATCTATTTGTTAGAAGAAGGCTAAATATAAATTCCTTTTTCATCAAGTATAGTCTCATAACTCCCTCAAAAACTCTTTGAAACTTAGATTATATTACAATTTCACAATTTTTTACTCTCTCTCGACCCCTCTGCGAGAGTAGTTTTGTGATTGTAAAAAAAAAATATTGATCTCAATTTTTTTATTAAATATCTCTGTTTTTTACCTCAAGAAACCAAAAGAGTGGTTTTCAAGATGCCGTCTGTCTATCTATCAGTCTGTATGCATCTCGGATGAGAGCCGAAATCATTGTACCAATCGGGGTGAATCTTGATGTATACGTAACCCCGAGGGGTTTTTGTAATTAGATGTATAAACCTAAAATTGAGTGTAGTTTAATGAAGAAAATAAATGATACGGTGCACTGCACAAATTTTCTCCCAATTTTAATTAGGAGAGATATTTACTAAACACTCATAACATTTGTGAAACAAAATAATACGGCTATACATTGTTGTTGATCACTACCCCAATGATCATTAATGAATTAATATATTATACTGTTAATTACATGCTCTATGGTAATATGAACTAAGAAGATGGATATATAAATATTGAGAAAAGAGAAACATCTTTGTCTACCTAATAGAATATAAATAAAATTGATTTTAAGATCTAGATTGATCTTGATTGTGTGTGTGTATATATATATATTTGCTTATATCTCAGAAATTACTGGTTTTATAAAAAATATAATTATTTTAATTAGAAAATAAGAGTTTCCATCGGGTTTATAACGATGAACAGTTTTTATAAATAAAATTTAATCAAAATCGTTAAAGTGAATTCTGAGCAATTTTTTATTTGGCCCCTCAGTAAACTATACTTAAATTTAGGATTTGGATATCTAATTCCAAAGACCCCACTAGGGATTCATATGAAAGCCCCAGTTACCAAATTTTAGCCCAATCGGTAAAATAGTTTCCGCTCTAGCCCAAGATACAGCTCAAACTACTTTTTGTTTTCAGGGGCCATGAAACGTCAACACTTTTAAAAATCTTGAGTTCGAATTTTCTGACAATCACAATACTTTCTCTCCGTGGTGTCGATGAAGAGTAAAAGAGATAAAATCGATTTTTTTTTAATCCACTATTGCGATTTTAAATACATTTTTATCTATACGTTAAAATCAGAATGGCACTTTTCATTTTCCCATGAAAATTACTTCGAGGATACTTTACATAATTAGAAATTCTCAATTTTGATCTTACAGGGTGAAACTGAAACAATTAGACGATAAGTAAAGTAACTTGAAAATTAACACCTTAATTGGGAAGTAAATATTCACTAGTTAAATATAAGAAATCTACCTAAAACACTTTTTCACTTTTATAAGATAATGTCTCTCAAGTGAACTCCACTGGACGTCAGACAAACCTCAGCACGTGGACCATCACCTCCCTCAGCATATAACGTATAATTGTTTCTGACCCACCCTGTATATCCACAACCATTTAACTACAAAATATTATTATTTATCAATATAAATATGTAGTAATAATAAATAAAAAGCACTTTTGTTTGAAATTTATTCTTTGAATCAATAGTTTTTGAGCTATGAGCCAAACTTATATTTTTTTATTCTGTTAGTTTTTGAGCTATGAGCCAAACTTATATTTTTTTATTCAGTTATTTGAATATTAAATTGATTGTTATGCTCTTTGGTAGACAGAGATATTGCTATTTACTCGATGTTTTTTAACATTATATATTATTTCATTTAGTTTCTTTGAAGAATTTTTTTCTGTAACAGTGTATATTATATAATTTCAAAAATTCCACCCGTTTTTAATAGATGTCTCTATTCTAAGATTAAAGAGAGAGAGAGAAAGTATGTGCGGTCCACCTTTATTACAAAGCTCAAACTATAGGATTGTAAAGGGGGGTGGGGGGGGGGGGAAGAGCCTTGATGGTATATTTTGACTTTGTTTTGGTGAGAGCCATATTTTGAAATAATGCATAGAATTAAATATTGCATCAGAGCTGAACGTCTGGGTGGCAATTTATCTTTTACCGAGGAGGCCAACTTAGGTTAATTTTTGTCTAGCCACATTAACAACAGAAACATTTAACTGGGTATACAAACAATACATATTTACAGTAATTAATATTCTCTTCTCATTTTCACGTATGGACTACACACATGATTTGTGGTCAAGTGTCACTGACGTTGGGTTCACCAGTCTGTTTTTATTTTCTGTCGTTGTTTAAGTTATAACCGCATATTAATACTCGTTCAGGCTATACGCATAATCTATACTAATATACTAATTATGCTAATAGGCTGGGAATGAGGAATGTTACATTTACATGAAATATACCTGCATTTATTTGGAGGGAGAGTGGAAAACCTATTAGTAGAAATCACCCTCATTACACACAAATTGGGATTCGAACCCTCACCTCCTCATCATAGGCAGTCCACTTTATTTCTATAGTGACGCCTTGGATCAAGTGACCACAAAAGCAGGTCAATCTGTTTTAAAGAAGTTATGCTAACACCTCAATATTATTAAAACCCTTACGAATTAAACTCCTTCTCCTCAGATCCAACTATCTGAAGTGTTCAATTGAATGTTTTTTAATTGGAAATTTAACGGGAAATGTTCATCTCAAAACATGGTGCATTGATAAGAGTTTTAACTAACATAACACTGTATTTATAAACCTAATATAAATCTAGATGATTTTTTTGCGTGTCTGATTTACATCATTTGTAGCCCAGTAGTGGAAAGATTATTCAGTACTAATGTACTGTTGCTCAGGGAACGCCCAAATATACTGGTCGTACATCCTTGCCTTGGAGGCTCTTTCCATGTCCGGATGAGCTGAGGTGATGGCGATAATGAGTAATATGATGGTGCAGATTCAACAATTAAACCCAACACCTCTAGGCTCTTAGCCAGGAGCGCTGACATCTCGGGACAGGTTATTCCAGAAATTAACCTAGATAATATGGATTCCGTTAAATATTGGAATGATATATATATGATATAACGCGGTTATCGATAGTAATTTAGGATTATTAATTATTGAACCTTGTTAAGTATTCCCAAGAATAGAAAACTAGTATATTTGTATATTTAAATGAATATCAATTCGTTCCTGTAGTAAATACAGGGTGGCCCACGGAAAAGCAGGTGCCTCACTCTCAATTGGAGGAGGTCAATCCCCTTCCACCCATATTGTGACATGAAGAATGAGCAAGTTAACTGTTTTTCTAAAGTTTTATTGACACATTCTTCATGTCACAATATGGGTGGATGGGGATTGACCTCCTCCAATTCAGAGTGAGGCACCTGCTGGATATAGGAGGCGAGCTAACTTTCCGTGGGCCACCCTGTAGTATAGTGAGTGTTTATACGTGTCAAGGATGAGGGTAAGTAGTTTTGGTAGATAAACAACAGGTATCTACGCTTTAAATGCACATTTTCTTATATCTAATTTAATTTATTATGTTGACGTCTGAATGTAACAGAGCTCAAGCCTCGGTCACACAGGGCTAGTTACTAGCTGATAGTAGCATAAATGAATTAACCTCGTGTAACAGGGTTACTAGCCGCTAGTAGTTCTTGCTAGAAAACTAGCACCATGTAAACCTGGCCTTAGAGTGGTTATATTAGTCGATATAAGATGCAACCTGCTTCACCAAATAGCTTCTAGCTCTCAGAGTAATCAACGCCTTGAATGTATGCACAAAGTGGAACATGTTCTAAGACGTGATGAAACAGTTATTACACTCTTGTTCGCTATAATCGTAATACGTGGGGGTCTCTTAACTTACATGGCGAGAAGAGGTGTAGGATGTTCGAAAACAGAGTACTCGGAAACAGGTTGATACAAAAAGAGATGAGAATAGTACGGAGGGGAATAAATTACCTAATGATATTTTACATACCATGAGCTCATTACCAGACATTGTTATAATGTTCAAGTTTCACAGATTACTGTGAAGGGGATATGCAGAGTGAAAGACTAGGTATTGACTGAAAAATCTAATGGAAATAGGGGGGTGGGGCTCAGACCCACAGTCTTCCACTTTCCACACCCTTGACAATTGTGAATAATTGATAGTTTTAACGATTCAGTCAATATAGTAGCTGATACAGTTTTCGAGCATGAATAAATTACTCCTAAGACATCTTGTGAATGTGGGGAATGCCATGCCTCCACCGTGGTTCGGATTCCACGTTAAACTGTAGTTCATTCATTTCATCTCACACTCACCCTACCATTACACATTAGCGTAAGTGCGTATAACCCGAACGGGTAGCAAGACGCGGTGCTAATAATAATAATAATAATAATAATAATAATAATACATTATTCTTGAAGGCAATTTTTTTTAATATTAATTTTCTCCCAAAAATAGGCATACATTTTTATTTGTAATATCAAATACACCCCATATATTAATTTAAACAAAGTTTTTAGAGCCGTTATCAAAAACTATATTTTCTCAAAAATAATGATCGATAAATAACCCTTATTTTTAGGACTAGGATTAAAATTTAAAAAATTTCAGAAGTTAATATACCATACAATGCCTAAATATTAAGTTTGGAAAAAATCCATCAAACCATTTTGGCTGTACACCAGATACACAAATACCAAATTTCCAGATTCACTTTTTTGGGTTTGGAGGCACATTAAATGTCAATATTCATCATAATCTCGAGGGCGAATTTGTTTACTATTAAAATATATTCTTTTAATATGAGTGATTATCCCAGAATAATGATGGAACATATTCCATTAGAGATTAAAATATTCACTTTAGTTTTTCCTTATCTGTTGTGAAAACTTCTCCCCATGGGGGTCTTTTTGCATTCTAAAAATAGTATAGTCGGGGTAATGCATTGTGGCACAGTAAAGTTGAGTAGGCCTACTTAGTAAACATTAGCTATTATTAATTTTGTTACTTTTTCGTTTATTTGAGGTGTTTAACGTGCACTCGATGAACCGATTGATTATAAGAACGCACAACATATAAATTAACTTAAATCTAAGACAGACGCAACATCAAGTCCCCAGCCATTTTCATCAATGATAAATTGTTCATATATATTTATCAGGAATCGAAACCGGGATCCTTAACTCAGTGACAAACACGTTACTGAATGAGCTAAGGTATCGATCGATTGTCCTAAAAATGTACAACCAAATTAGTTATAGAAACTAAATCTATTTATTTTTTATTTTGCCATTTCATTTCACTCGAAAGGAGTGATCGACTCACTTTTGACACGGGCTCATTATGGGCATCAATACAGTAGCCCCATGGCTTCTTTGGTGCTGACTGACAGCTCACACCTGACTTCTGACAGTCAAAATTTATGTATATATCTAAATTTTGACTGTCAAAAGAGACAGATGCTAAATACATGTTTTTGCAGATCATCTGGTTCGGCTTAGGGATATGTAATTTGGTCTGATAACTTTTCAAAGCTTTCAACTGTCAGCTGTGAGCTGTCAGTCAGCACCAAAGAAGCCATGGGGCTACTGTACTTCTCCTTAAAGAAGGAATGTGGCCTAATTGTGTTGTGTTTGTTCATCAGGTTTAATATTTTCATAAGAACTGTCTTCACTGATGAATTCATCGTCTTGTGGAATAAAAACCTTCATCTTCCCAATCCGAAAGATCATCACTTTCAATAAGAATTCTAAAATGTCCCAATAATCCAGTAATATATTTTTTAAACATTTTATATGAGTTAATATGTTAATTTTTCAATTTAAAACCTCAGACCCACAAATGAGGATCCATCATATTTGACGAATTATTAACTAGTTCCAATATAAGAATATTATAAAACCCTTTTAAAAATGTTCACAATATAAGCAAGATACTTTTAATAAATTCAAAAATGATTTAGAAATATTTATTATTATTTAGTTAACTTATTTGCACGCTTCTCAGAGGAGGGCGCCATATTGTGTACGACTCATAGATTGCAATAAAAAAAGAGTTAGCTTTATTCGTGACCACAGCGCTGTTGTGTTTAAAAATAGAATCTTGAAGATCCTCGAAAGTGCTATTCTATGGAATAGCTCTTTTATAACTACTACTAAGGATGTACTATAATTTCTAAACTATACTACTATGGATTTAATCCTGTTTATGTTTGATTAAATATTTTCTCTTATTTACTTCATCTTATAGATTTACTCTTAAATAATGTTTTTCTATGGATTTGTTCACTATTTATGTACTCAAACATGCAATGATTTAGTACGTATTTTAAACTTTTATTAATAGGATTTTCATTTGGGCAGTTACTATTTTGGTTGTAAGATAATAGGTATTTAGAAATAATATATTATAGGTTACTCTTATGAATGTAGTGGGATGGTTATTTTATAATCAGTGTATATTTTATGTATATATTCCTAAATATTCTTAGGGATTTTGTATTCTTCCAGAATGTATTTTATAGACTTAGTTAAAGGATCCAGGGTTACTTTTATTATCTCAGTTGGGATTGAACTTAAAACTTTAAACATAAAAGTTATCCATAATTCATAAAAGACACACATTGCATTATGTACTGTTTTGTGCTACAGGTAAGTCAAAGATAGAGCCATGCAAAAAAAAACTCATGTTTTAATTTCCGTTAATTAGGGGATGAGACTTATGAACATCCTCATATCCTCTTTCTCAATGCCAGGGTTGCATAAGAGAGTATCAAATACAAAAAAACAACACCAAGAGATATTAAATATTTCTCGCTGCGAGTCAATACAAATCCTTCAATTTAACGTTTTTTTAAACCTCTTGAGCAATATTGTTTGGCTTGAAACTTTATATTGCACTCCTTGAAGACAACACGTAAACAAACAGAGAAGAGGAGAACGAGGGAAGAAATACTTCTCAATAAAGGGGAAGTCGACACCACCGGCTGTCCTTTAAAGAGTTCCAATAAGGATAGGACCTAAGTGACGACAAGGGGGTGAGGGAGTGTTAAAGAGATGAAAAATTAACTCTGTAGCACGAAAATAATCAAATATGTAACAATGCTATTCTACTATCACAGGCACATTTAATATACCAGGGCTATTCTTCTATAATAATTGTATATTTACCAATAGTATTCCCTTATAATAAATGTTTATAAACCAAAGCTCTATCATTGTCAAATATATAGTATTACTGTTCCCACATTATAACCTCATCATTAGCAAGGCTATTCCTAGACCATTAACACAGATTATGTAAGACGGTTCTTCCTCTATAATAACCACATACATATTTTCGTTATTTCCTTTTAATATCAACATCCATTCAATGGTTACCCCGATATGATTATAATAACACATATACCAAAGTTATTCAGCTATAATAATTATATCTGTAACAAGGCTATTCCACTATATTAATCACATATATAACAAGGTTACTAAGCTATAATAATCACATTTGTAACTAGGCTATCCCATTATAACAAACTGCCTTTGGTCCTAGAATTCTACCGAAATATTCATATTATCAAGGAAAAGTTGTATATTCCTCCTTACTTGCCTTTGTTTTGCGGAAATAAAGGGGCGTTAAATTTGACCTACAGATATTACCGGGGATATACTTTTGATAAGACACTGTTTACTAATTATTTATTATAATTTTTTTACTATATTGAGATTAGGATTTAAATAATTTTAAAACTGAAATAATTTAACTATGGTTAAGTTTGTTGATCCCTTTTTAAATAATAAAATATATTTCCAATCTCCCGGATTTTTAAATTATTTGAAAGTTGCATAAGAATTAGTATAATCGTGCAAATTTGTTTAGTATAGTGATAATAATGATTATGTGATTATGTTAATGATGATTAAATGGTACAGTGGTCAACCAACAGTAAATCGCAGCTACCGGTAGCTGACGGTAGTTTTTAATTTTGCCCAACAATGACGTCACAATACGCAATATCTAGGTCCGAGGTTAGGTGGTAACACTGCACCCACTCTCACGCCAACTAAGGTCGCTGTCAGACTATGAATAATATAATATATTAATTGTTACAACAATGTAATCTTTACTAGATTTGCTCTCCTGGCGCTGTACGCCCTGACTTTGAACACAATTTAAAGGTATTAGCGTGTTTTTCTGGATGTGAGTGTACTGGGATTGTGTATTATTACTTTGGTTCAAACAAACTCTATGTGTGCAGTTGGGGGCTATGATTTCCCGAACATTCTGTATATAAATTTAAACAGAGCATTAGGAAATAATGAGTTGAAATACTTAGAATATGAATATACTTCATATCATTGTCTTATTATTTCTTACATCCTCTTTGGTGAAATACGGTGTTCTTTTTTTTCACAATATGGTTCTATATAATGTGCATGATCTCGTTTCACATAAATCATTTAAAGAGTACTCAGAATAATAATTTATAAAAGAAAACAAGAAAGTATTTACTATGCACCATTCCATTAGTCAATTTATTAATTGAGATATTAGTGAAAATCCAAATCCAAAATGTAAGCAATTCTATTAGGAAGAAGAATAACTTTTAATGGAAATCAAGGAAAAAGTGTTTGTTTATTTTTTAGCGCAAGTTCAGCTAGATGTAAGAAAGTTTCCTAAAAACTGTACAAAATTTTGAAAGTATTGTATCTCATAGGATAAATAAGTTGTTGACCGTGCCAAGGCTAATCACAGTTTTGATTTTAATCAAAATTAAACGTCAAATTGAATAATATTATATGTTTTATAATATTTTGATATATTTAAGACAGGAATACAATTTTGAACTCTCCAAAATCAATGTGATAAAGAAGATAAGTTTTAAAACGAAAATATATTAAAAGATCCGCCACACATAACTTATACGCCTATATTTAGGATATATTTTAATCCCTGACGAATCATTAAAACATAGTTTTGTTTTCGATTAATTAACGCATTGACCGGTAGTAAAATATCAAATGGGTATTTTACAATTGTAATGCGTATACCTGGTATGAACTGCGTGGAAGAGGTTAGCGTTAATCCCACATTACTTTAGGGTAATGATTTCCTTTTTGGGAATTGTAATCATTATTATTATTATTATTATTAGCACCACGTCTTACTACCCGTTCGGATTATACGCACTTACGCTAATGTGTAATGGTAGGG
>CABFOV010000575.1:96385-179393 GCA_902141375.1 Timema poppense | reverse complement strand
CCCCTTATTTCCACATTCCAGTTACAGAGGTTGGTACGCTCACTGCACTCGCAAAATAGTCACTACATCTACCGTTACATATATGTATATATATATAAAAACAACGATACAACGATACAACGATATAAAAAGTGTTTGAACTCTCTAGAATAGCTTTTGAGCTGTAGATTTAACAAAAATAAAAATAAAACAACTGTTTTACTACACACATCCTGTGGTTTTCAATAGAAAGTTGATTCAGGTTATTTTTCACCTGGGTATGACGAATATATTAAATATTGTGTCTCCGTTCTCCACGTCTTACTAACCGTTCGGGATATTCACATAGATAATTACGATAATGTGGTAGAAATGAGGATGCATTTTCTTGAAGGGTGAGTGTAAATTTACCCTGACTACAAACAGAGTTTAAACCCTAGCTTTCTCTTCAACGATGAATGAGCAGACTAATTATGTCATTTAATGAGCTTGACATCCATACCGTACATCCAAGGGCCCGGGTCCTTTTGTTATAAAACACAAGAGATTTTAATTTGAAAGGAAATGCACCAGCATTCGCTGGGAATATAATAGTTACATGGATGCATCATGAAATAAAAATTGATTAGAAACTATAATTGCTGGTTCAGAGTCTAAGAAGACCAAATTTTCCATTCAATCACTTACTATTGATATAAGATATAAGGGGTCTGGTGAAAATTACAAAATAAAGCAGCATTTTTCAAAAAAGAGAATGGAAACGCAACATCTTCATGTTATCAAAATATCCTCAGCTTAGTAGGTTAATCTTGATCATCACGGCTCCATTTAGGAGTCAAACACACTATCCATGAAGCCAACTCCAACTATTTTACATAAATATCAGTTCTAGTTTAAAATGTTTTGGGAATTTATAAGAAATGGTGAAATAATACTCTTTCATTTTTTTTAGTTGATTAAAATAAAGAATAGCGTAAACAATACACATTTTAACCACTACCTCACTCCCCTCGTGAAATGTTAGCAAACATAGTTCAAGTTTTTGTAGTAGTTGTTAATGCTAGCTCACATCACCGTTAAATTTAAATGAAGATAAGTTGTTATTGCTTGCACACATACTCTATAGCAGTACTCGCCGGAGTTACTACGTAACTTTGTTAAACATCGGGTGGGAGCTCACTACGCGAGATTGAAACACCTCCCCCTGCTTCCCCGCCTGCGGCCCCACCAAGCTCCCTTCTCCTGTAACTCCAGGTGGCGCTGCTTGGCGCATCATCTCGTGGCATTAGGTGACAACTCAGGTGTGAACGTGTGTGAGGCACTACGAACAGCGTCTTTTAGTGAGACACGTTCTTCCTGCGTCGTCGTTACTCCCCCATTAGTCCCTTTCAACCTCTCACCTGAAGCGCGAACCAGTTAGCTGGGTCGAATCGGTCAGGTAGACTGAAATTAAATGAGGTGAAAGAAGAAAGGCTCTCGTCAACAGAACGGATGGTGGAAATGAAAATTATTATAAACTCAAATGTCTTTACCAATTATTTTGACTCAATTTCCACCATTGAAGTGGGAGCGTGCATTTTTTAAACTTAATTATATTATTTAATTTGCTTTTTCCTCTACGTCTTTATATCTCTGTGGATTTAACGCACTGCTAAGCATGCGGACTAAATATAAAGCTAATAAAATCTGGATTGTCGGTAACGAGAGGTTGTGGTTCAAATCTCAGCTGGGTGAACTAAGGATTTTTTTTGGCTCAATTCAAAGTCAGGTACATCTACTTTAAGTTCTATCTTACTCATTCCTACCTAATTTGAGTAACTAAGATACTGTAGAACAGTTAAGAAGCTAGCGAGACACGGTGGAAAAGAATACTTACTATGGTTTTTAATAAAACTGAATGTAAAATTACAAACACACACACCTCTGTGTAAGTGTGCTTGGTTATTTTGTAATGTTTGGGAACTTTAAACATAACATTTTCAAATATTCATTTATAAGTATAACTTTTTATTAATTTGTTTTTGATGATTTCATTTAAGTTTCCGCAAACTTTAATTTATCTTTTCACGCAACTCACTTAAAGATAAGATTGTTAATCTTAACAAAGCTTAAAAAGCTATCATTTATTACAATTTTAATATTTTTTCTTTAATTTTTTCTCAAATGTTATCAAAATGCTAGCTTAGGGTGAAGTCTCCAGAATTTCAGGACTACAGCAATGTTACCAAATTTGTATGCACTAAAATTCTTTTAAACGTCTGGAAAATGATAAAGATAAATTGCTATAGATACAATCCTATAAAGCTAAATTCAAATTATATCTCTAAGAACATTTTTACTTTAATAAAAAGTTAAGCTTTTAATTTGTTTTAGTAACTGATCAAGTAATGCTTTAGAGAAAGTACCCAGATTTTTCTTTAAAAATTAGTAATCATAAAAGTCTAATATATTATAAGAATTATTATATAATATTGATAATTTTTATATTATTAAATAAAATTTATTTTACAACAAAATAAATTTAAATGTCTTAAATCAATAATAATACTCAGTACTGCGTCTAACTACCCGTTTGGGATATACGCTTAAATACTAATTAAGCTAATATGTTAGGAATTGAGAAGGTTGGATATAGAAGAAATGAATCCGCATTTGCGTGGGGAGAAAGAGAGAGAGAGAGTGGAAGACCATCTAGGAAAAACCACCTCAGTTCACCCGAGGGAGATTCGAACCTTGATCTCCATGTCCTCGAAATACAAGTTTAACACAAATTTAGAGCATTAGGCAACTACGCCACTAAGGCAAGTACTTAGGTTAAATCAAACTGTTAAATTGTAGTTAATAATTTTTGGAATCCAAACTTTTAAAATAGTTTTTACAACATGTGTTCCATGAATACAATCTAAACATAAGTTTAGAAGATTTGGAGGTAATTTTAATCTTTGTTATTAATTTTTGGCTATGGAACACAAAGGTGTTTTTTTGGGGAGAAGGGGGAGGGGATGATTTTAACCCAACAATATGGGATACAACGCTCATATTTTCAAAATTGTATTTATTAATTAAAATACATTCCTTAAAATATATTATTAAAATAACAAGCATAAAGTCTGACACGACTTATATCTGAATTTTATTCAATAACCAGTGAAGTATTTTAAAAAACAAATATTATTTGATTTTTAAGTTGAATCCATTGAGAGGGTTTGCTGTTTGTCTGTGAAGACATTTCCTCCACCGCTCATAGAATGTTGTCTCAACTGGGTTTGTTGGGGCGTTTGGCCCAGGCTGCTTTCCCCATTTCTGTTTGCATTAAATAAGCTTTTAAATATTCCTAGATTAATGTTTATTTTTTCATGATACTAGTCTGTTTGGAAGAATTCATCAAATTTTGAAATAAATATTAATATCAAAAAAGTTAATTCAAAATATATTTCTCGTTTTAGAAAATGATTTCAATTTATATTATAAAAGTGATGAATTCAAACTTAAGTAGCTTTTAAACTTGTTTTGTTAATTGAATTTAATTAATATTTTTAAACACTCGCTGGCTCAAGCATAAACTTTGTATTATAAGATCTTTGTTAAAAAATATAGTTAAGTTTGAAACTACTTATTACAAAAAGACAAGACCCATATAAATTAATATTTATCTAGAATGTAAATTGTGAAGCATTTGTTCAGTAGCTCATAAAACATTATAAATAATTTTAATAGCTGCTGTAATTTATATTATATGTACTATTCAAAGATTTTCGTTTTTAATGTTTATTTGTCTGCAGTATTTAACATGCACTTTCTGAACCGACTGATTATATCAGCACAGGAGAATTCTATATGAGCGAGATCAAAAGAGCCTGACAATTATACCGGGAAAGGTATTTTCTCATAAACTCCAGGGTTTTTTTACATGCCACAATTGACATAGGACCGACGGCTATACTTTCCCTCCAAAGGAAGTTGTGGTACGGAGTTTAATCTCTCAAGAATGTTATTAAGAACGTGAGATTCAAGCAACCACAGCTTAGTTCCAAAGACAAGACAGTACATTCTTATAACAGGTTAACCATATTAGCAAAACTAAGCTTATCACATACTTTCCGTGAACTGATTAGACTAAAGCACATACCAATGAAAGCTAAATATTGAAAATAAATAATCTATCAGCTTATTTGAGTCTTCATGACCGTATAAATTTATTTAAACATCGCGTTTGACTTAGTTGTGGACCGGTTATTTATCTTACGAAAATAACCAGTAAATAAAGTTTGCCTATCTAAGGTAATTGAATAATATTTTTGACAATTTTTAGGCTTAGGTTTAGGCTTATGCGTAGACATAAATAATCATTGAGATTAACAACATTCCCCTAGATATAATAATAGGCTTCTAAAACTTGATGTTCGCACCATTACGCTGATTTTGATTACATACTTGAATTCATATTGTTTCTATTGAATAATTCACCCAGGTTGCTAGCCAAACATATTGACCAATTGTACAAAGCGTGGATAGCTATCAATCATCTGGCAGTAGAATTAATAATATGTCATTGGTCATTCAAGAAAATTTAATTTTCTTAGGCTATTATAATAGTGTGTAGTTCAATCCTAGATGGTGCCTATTTAAAGGGGTCACAGACAAGTACTATTACATTAGGTAAGGCTATTTTTATTGCTCTTTATTTTCCAAATATTAAATTAAAATAAGGATATTACTCATATTTATACTGCTTATTAAATTTAAGGATTGGTTTTTTAATTTCTTCAAGCCAACTTAATTAAATATGGCGGAAGTGTGTTCTAGTACTCATACCACTCATGTAGTCAAGAAGAGGCTCAAGGATATATTCTAAGGGGTCTGAAAATCCTTTTACAAAATTTCAAATAATACTGCATTTAAGAGAATTTTAAATGGACATTTTATAGACATCAAATAAAAGATAATATGTAGAATTTACTTTAATCATTGAAAGTTTGAACATTATTATTAAAGGGTTTCCGATGTAGTAAAGAGTAACTGAAGTATCATATAAAATGTATTTAACTGTATGTCTGTAAAAAAACTCCCAAAGCTGTTGAACTGTCACTGATATTTGCTTAAACAAGAGAGTTGACTTAAAAGACTATTCACCCGGTTAAGACGAATTAGATATCATGATAATATTTAGTATTTATGAACACATGTGACGTGAGGGTTCATCAGAGTCATACAGTCGTCCAAGGCGTCGCCTATCGGTTGCAGTCAGCTATTTTAGTTGTGTTTGAAGTCACAAAGAGTACGGAATGAACATGTCCATTTAAGGTAGGGATGTAGGGCGCGCGAGTTAAGGTAACTGTTATTGCAGTTTTTATAGAATAATATAATTTTTGTAAGAAAACAATTCAAATTATTGCTTCAGTACAAATATAGTTTAATTTTATTCACATCGTGATATCAAAAGTTCTTGAATGTCAGTAAATGATGTCCTGGATCTTAATAACAACTTTTTCTGTTAATTTAAAATGTTTGTCATCTAATTCCACTTCGCTCATGACAGATATTCAACATTTTGTTGATATCACCATGTGATGAAAATTAAACTCTATGTTGTATGGAAGAAAAAAAAAGTTTTTTTTATAAAAAACTGAAAAAACACCGGCTTTTTCTTGAGTTCCCTGCATCTCCACCCTATGGACTGCGAGTCAAATCTTTTATAACACATTGGTAATTGTATGACTAATTGTTCCATGAAATATATTTATGATAGAACCATATTATTCGCTTTAAATTGTAAAATATAATATATACATTTCTAGCACCACGTCTTACTACCCGTTCATATTATACGCTATTAAATCTAATAGTGCATCTGTGTGTGTATGTGTGTGTATGTGTGGTGATACCACGTACTAATATCTATCTGGACTGCAAGCATAATTTCACTACGAAGTAAAGGCCTAGAAAGTTAGAATTTCAGAATAAATGTGCCCAAATTTGCGCGGAAAACTTGTGAAGACATTTTTGAAAATAAAAGCCAATCTTAGTACACTTGAATTGGATTCAAACACTGATCTCCTCATCATAGGATAACCCAAACAGACACCTGTATTCAAGTGACCCCTGGTAGGGGTAAATCGTTAATAACATTCATGTTAAGTTGTGCTAATTAACATAATATGTTCTTAAAATACAATGAGTAGAGAGGAAATATCATTTAGTTGCTATTTATTTAAAAAAAACATAGATCAAAAGCCAAATTGCTACCATATTATACCACTTCCATAATTCTTTGTAATTCTGAATGTATATTTCTAGTCTCTTGTTCAATTGACGTAGCGTTGTTAGCGTTCGTGATCCAATCCCATATGGCGCGGGATAAATCATCTTGCCATATTTCCTTGATCTCGATTACGGTTCATCTTCTGTAAGAAAATGGTAGGTTAGGCCAGGGGAAGAGGGGGCGGATGGGGTACTTTTGTCGACCTGGATCGCGCGTTCCCGGTGACGATGCCGACTGCCTTGAATAAGAGAGCGATGGAAAGGGAAGGGGGTTGTTTGGGATGGGGAAGAGGATAGTGGGGCTCTATGGAGGGGGAGGGGGAAATCTAATTTCAAAACCGCTACTTTGAAATAAGCTTTTCAGTGACATTGACAGATACCTTCACGTTGAGGGGGTGGAGGTAAAAAATACGTTTTGAAGGTTTGTCGTTTGGGATGTCCAAATATTATGAATCTATTCTATTTATTATTATTATTTATAACTAATAGACCCATAACGATCTGTTAGAGACTTAAATTATATAATTTTAAATTTATATAAGGGTAATTTTTAAGCAAATGCACCTGAAACATCCTGGATAGGTGTATTGAAAACATTAATTTGGGGACAGAAGTATTCCCACAATGTATGCTTACAAATGTCGAACACGGGCCTCTTGTTGTTGGAGTCAAGCTTGGTAGCTTACATCTACCCACAGAGGTGGTCGATTAGTAAGTAACTACGATAGTTTTGACCTGCATTGCCAATGAGAAGAATATCAAGGTTCGAATCCTGGTCGGGGAGATTGTGAGTGTTTTTATATTATTTTTCTCCGCTAATATGGGTTAACTTACTAATAAATATTCTTACTACTTTTATCAATTAGAGTAATTAGTTTTTATTCATTTTGTTGAAAGTACAAATTAAAATATAATTTTATGCTCTTATTTCTGTGTAATGATATGAAAGAAAACAATGTATTAGTATTTACTAAATTTAGCTATTTTCTGTGAAATTGTTGTCCTAAAATTATACCAGTACACTATATATTGGATAACTAAACCTAGGAAAGTAACAATTACTAATGATACAAACCTAATTTTACATCTAAATAAAATTAGCACCCCAGGAAGTAAACTATCCACTGGCATCAGCCGAGTGATACCTATATCTGTAGCCAGATGTTCATATCACTTAACCAATTGTATGGGTTGTTTTAAAATTACTCTATTAATTTTATTTAGAAATTAAAATTTGTGCAAAGATAATTGTTATGGCTTTCAAATGATCCGATTAGTAATAAATGGATAGATTTTCTGGATCCATAAACATATTCAGGAAAAGATAAACTACTTTCAAAATATATTTAAAACTACACCTAGACACAAAATCGAACCCGGAGCTTTTGGGTTAGTGGCTTATTGCTACTATGGTCTACCGATGAGCTATCCAGACTATTTATGTTTTAAGGTGTAACATATCATTCCTCAGTTTAAGGTAGATTCTGTGTGGACGTATGAGATAGTACGTTTCTTTTATGTACAACATCCTACTACTCATTGATTTCAGTAATAAGTTAGGGAAGAAGAAAGTAGAATTTAAAGGAAATATACCCACAAATGCATGAAGAGAGAGGGAAAACCCGTTTCTAAAACACTCAATAAACCTAGTAAGATACAAACCCCACCCCAACTTCAGCAGCCTGGTCTATTGCGAATGCGTGAAACCTCAGACCATGTAGCCACTAAAGATGATGATACGATTGGCACTTTATTTTGTAAATTAACAGTGACAAACACTTCTATATAATCTTATGAAGTATATTATCTGTATAACAAATATTAGCTGACTACAGAACTTATTCAAGTAAGCTTAGAACTAAACGTATTTATTTTAATAAAATTTTATAAACTAAACTAAAAGAATATATTAATCGTAACTAAACGAAGTGTTAGTAATTCCAGATATAATAACTACTATACATATCTACCATACTAGTTGGTTGGATATCTAAGAGTCCCGTGTATGTGATAAAGAATAGAGGTCAGCCAATTCCCCATTTAACCAAAACAACATGATAACTTTTATGCTGTCAGATTGGATGACTACCAAGACTAAACTATTTTTATGATTTGGTTGATTTGTATTTGCTTAGGCTTGAGTTAAAATAAAATTGACTGCAATTAGGATAATATTTAATCATGGTGGTTTGTCAGTCCACCTCTATAGATAAATTTTAAAAAAATTAATTTTTTTTAGACATAATATGGCTAGAGGCTCGTTTGGGCACCCTTGTTCTTAGGTAAAGCGGAGGGTGTGTGAATGAGGGTAAGGGAATCTGATAAAGAAAAGGTTCGCCTTCATCCCCTGTTTTCCTCACCCCCCTCCCACCTCTAGTCAAGAAGTTTCTCTTTCATAAAAACAACCCCGTCCTGATACTGCACAATCTAGTCACCACCTCGTTAAAGTCGTGCGATACGAGCTGCGAGACCTCGACATACTTTTAATAATACCAAGAAAAAGAAGGACTGAGATATTCTAATCAAATAAATGGTACGACACAATCGCACAAACTTTTATCATATTGTGTAGTATGGCTTTGAAGATAATTTTCATAAATAGGTTTTGAGTAAACTACCCTTAAGTATATAAGAATCAAATAGCCAAAGCAATTATATTTGTCTTAGTGGGGATTTACTCTCATCTAGATCATATTCTTACAATTGAAAAATTACACCTGGACACGGGAATCTAACCCGCGACCTTTGACTTAGTGCAACAATGCTTTAACCACTGAGTTATCCAGGAATCGTCCCGTACCCCGGCACATTCTTCACTTATATTTTAAGACAGAGTCTATGACAGACGTGCGGAGATTGTCGGGTACAAATGTGTCATTTGATTAAGATCACAAGCTATCAGATAACGCAGCCACCTCCAACTCTGTGTGGTTGGCTTATTGCTGTCATTTGTATAGCTATCAGGTCGAAGGTGGCTTCGTTATCTGATAGCTCGTGATCTTAATAAATCAAACATTTGTACCCGACGATTTCCACACGTCCATCATAGACTCTGCCTTAAAATATGAGTGGAGAATTACCCTGGGCACGGGACGATTCCTGGATAGCTCAGTGGTCAGAGCATTGGCGTACTAAGCCAAAGATCCCGGGCTCGATTCCCTTGTACAGGTGTAATTTTTCAATATTTTGAATTATATTCTTAAGTTGATTTTCCTCATAAATATAAATACATCATCTTGTTAATCACAATAGTCACTGTTTACCTATATATTTTAAATCAAATTGAAAATTAAAAAAACAAATCTTTTGTTAACTAGCCTAAAATTATTTAATGTTTGTAAATACAAAAACGTATTCTTATTTATCACGGAAAACTATTATCAGAGTCCCATTTTGAATTCAAATTTCAAGATCAAGTTCCAAAAAGAATTAAATTCATATATACTGTCGTAGGTAGGCTACCCGTGTATTAATATATTTGAGATATTACTATTGATAATGTAAAATATTCCCCCGACACAAATTTTGAACCAAATCGCTAAAGACTTTTTTTTTTAAATGATCAAAGTAAAAAACCCTAGTTAGTATAGTACCCAAAACAGAATTTTCCCCTCAAAAACAATTAAACAGCTTTATTTGTCATGTTAATATCAAACACTTCCCAGATATATATTTTAAGCAAAATCGTTATAGGTATTTTTTAAAAGATTCGAAATTTCAAAAATCACTCATAAGCAAAGGGCCTTTTATTAAATTTTTACCCTAAACTTAGTAAACAGTGTTATTTGTCATGTCACACAATCCCATGATACACATTGGGAACCAAATTGTTAGTACCATTTTTTAAATGTTTTCAGTCTTTGAAATATATTAATCAGTAACCTACCCATAAATGAGTTTCTACCCCAAAAATAAATGTAATGTTAATTGTAATGCCAAAAAGTCACAAGAAACCCATTTGCAACCAAATCGTAATAGTCATCTGTAAAATATTTCAAGGTTTCCAAAAACAAGTCATAAGTCAAATAAATAAATTTTACCCCCAAAAAAGTTTAGAGTGTTATTTGTTATATTAAACACTCCCAGATACCCATTTATAACCAAATATTTAGAGGCATTTGTGGACTATTTCAAGTTTTTGAAATATTTGTCATCAATAAACTACCCATAGTGAATTTTTGCCCCCAAAACAATTAACTATACATTATTATTCGTCATACCACACAATTTCCAGATATAGATTTTGAACCAAATCGTTACAATTGGTTTCAAAATATTTAAAATTTTCAAAAAATTTCCATTTGTAGACTGCCCTTCAACGAACTTTTGCCCAAAAACTAATTATTCAGTGCTTTTTGTAATGTAAATCAAATTCTAGATATGTATTTTAAACAAAATCACTATAGCCATTTTCGAAAAATTTGTAAGTAAAAAAAATCATTAGTAAACAACCCTTAATTGAAAAGCAAGGGTAAAAAAAAACTTTCTGTTGTATAGCCCTATAAAATATAAATATCAAGTTTGAACAAAATCCATCAAACATATTTGGATCCGTGGACAGGGAGAGACTGACAAGTAGACAGACTGACAGCCAGACAGACAAACTGACAGCCAGACCAATAGCCAGACCAACTGACTGACAAACAGACATACACATACACTGACAGTGAGACAAATAGCCAGTATTACTGACTGATAAACAGACAGACCGACTGACTGACAAACGGCGAGACCTACTGACAGACACACAGAATGGTAAAATCCACTTTTTTGGGTTCGTGTTCATATAAAACGAGAAGATTCATCATAATCTCGAGATAGATTTTTCACGCAAGATCACAGTACTTTCTCTTGATACGATAAAGTAAAAAATACTATATGTACGCGGCTCCCTGTTAGCTTCTAGTTCATGGTTAGGAACTTTAAGTTAATAAGCAGGTGCACAATTTTAATAGCTTTTTTCGTTAATCATGTGCCTTAATAAGGTATTATTGATACATTGCTCACCAGAATAAGGTTTGAGATCAATTTGATATTTATGTATTTTTATTGGGGGTAGGGTGTTTCGATTTACTACTCTTGGGTTACATGCATTTAATTGCGTTATTGGAGTAGGAATTAGTAAAGAGGAAACCAAAGGAAAAGTACCTGCAATTGCGTGCATTAATGAAATATCAGCCTATGTCCATCCAGCCAGTATTATATTAGTCAATCTTTCCTGTAACTGGAAGGCCAGTGGTCAAATTCCAACAGGATGTACTGAGAAATTTTATAAACGGTTTCCCACCCTTCTTCCACGAAAATAAGGGTATAGTTAATAGAAGATGTTACCTTCCTTCCCCTTACCCAATTAGTGTAAATATAAAATAACCTAGAAGGGACACATACATATTAAATCATTTAACTCGCCAATGGCAAGCACAGTAGCCCCAAATTGTACCAATAGAGGATCCTTTTAATCTGACAATCTTCTTAACAAACAACCTTTGACGGGAAAGGTCCTTTCATCCAAACGTCCGAGTCAATCTTCATTTTAGACGTTGACAGCTCAGTGGTGGGGTTTGCTCCCTATGATTGATCTTCAAGAGGATTCCCGTCAACATTTGTACTGAGACGCTGGCGGTGGTGAGCGGGTCTTAATGATGTGCACAGTCCCATCTACCTCAGTGGGTATATATAACATCTTATTGAGGACGTCCTGCCATTCATCTTTAGCAACGAAATAATGATGCCAAAGGAAGAGATGGCGTTTACTTCTGAAATAGGTACTTTGATATATTTTGAGAGATTGGAACTGTATAAAACGTGAACACTAGTTTTTCTTCTTAGAAGGAATAAAATGTTGTTCACTCTAAGAGTGTTTTGTTTGATGTATTGGATGTTAATAGATATAAAAAGGATTTAAAATTTTAACCAAAAGATAATTATCAACTTTAAATCAAAAGAGAAATTAAAACTTAACCTGCCTCGGTGGCGTAGTTGACTAACGCGCTAGTCGTGTTGAGCTCGACCACCGAGGACGGGTAGAACGAGGTTCGAATCTCGGTCCGGTGAGCTGGGGGTGATTTTCCCTAAATTGTTTTCCACTCTCCCTCCACGCAAATGCGGGTTCACTTCCATTAATTCAACCTTCCCAATTCCCAATCAATTCGCGTAATTAGTACTTAAAGCGTATAACCCGAGCCGTTAGTAAGACGCGGTGCTAAATAATAATAATAATAATAATAATAATAAACATAATAATTAAAAATTTTATTCAAGAAAATAAATGGTACTGAGCTCCACACGGAATTTCTCGCTCTATTGTTTGATAATGGAGATATTTACTCAAAACTCGTAATTTATGTGAAACTAAATAATATACACTAGCAAACCCGAGCATTAATTGCAATAAAATTATGTAAAACTTTTTTTTAGTACCAGTTTTAAATTTTATAATTTTGTTTGAAAAAATTAATGTCCTTATTTATATGTTTGGTTCAATTAAAAAGATCAATGTTGGGTCCACAGGGGTCAACACCTCGTATTAAAATTTCAACTTCAGGTTAAAATTATTGACATTTTATTAGGTGTAGCAAATCTTCATGCCATCGCATTGCTATTAAATTTCGCATTTATAAATTTTGACCAATAAAAAATGTAAATATTGACTATTGAGTCTAAAATGGATGTAGATCATTGTTGTACAAACATTTTTCCTAAGAGGTTTAAGGAAAAACAACATAAACCTTTATAGACTTACTTATGTTTAATTACTCTATGGCATTGGCGAATTATTGCGTTAAAACTTTAGTATCTCTTTACAACTAAAGCTCACAAAATTGTATTAATATATTTGCCAATATCTCAGAAATTGTTGGATTTATAAAAATATATTACATACAAAAGATTTTTATTTCTAATAGTACTACATTTTTAGGGTAATTTACAGAAGCAGAAACTTCCCTATCTCCGCAACAATTTGAGATAATAAATAACTTATCATTGCAAAATTGTAGTACTATTAAAAAGAAAAATCTTTTATATGAAATATATTTTTATAAATCCAACAGTTTCTGAGATATTGGCAAATATATTAATACAATTTTGTGAGCTTTAGTTGCAAAAAGATACTACTTAAGTTTTAACGCAATAACTATACAATGTCATAGAGTAGTTAAATATAAGTAAGTCTCTAAAAGTTTATGTTGTTTATCCTTAAACCTCTCAGGAAAAATGTTTTACAACAATGATCTATATTCATTTTAGATTCAATAGTCAATATCTAAATTTTTTTATTGGTCAAAATTTATTAAAGAGCAATTTAATAGCAATGCAACGGCATGAAGATTTGCAACACTTAATAAAATGTTGAAAATTTTAACCGGAAGTTAAAATTTTAATACGAAGTGTTGCTTGACCCTTGTGGACCCACCATTGAACTTTTTTATCGGTCCAAACATACAAATGAAGACATTAATTCTTTAAAAACAAAATTATAAAATTTAAAACCGGGACTTAAAAAAAAAGTTTTACATAAGTGTAGTGCAATTAATGCTTGGGTTTTCTAGTTTATATTATTTTGTTTCACATATATTACGAGTTTTGAGTAAATATCTCCATTTTCAAACAATAGAGCGAGAAAGTCCGCGCGGAGTTCCGTACCATTTATTTAAATAGTATGACGTGTTTGGCATCATTTTATGCGATATCAAAGACATGTTAATATTATAACATTAGAGTTGTCATGCTCTGTATTAAATCAAAATGCAGTGGCAAGTACGATAAGCTAGTGTGTATTACATGTTAGGTCAGTTTTATTATATTTAAATAAAGAATAAATTACTAAAATTATTCTAAGTAGATTAAAAATATTAGTTTGTTTAGTAAAACTTAACAATTGGATTGGCATTAAAAGTGCCATCAGATACAACGGCTGTCAACTCCAATGTAAATGTGAAGGTAAATCTCTTGAGAGCTACAACACTCCATCAAAATATAACAAGTTTTCAGGATAATTTTAGAAGCATCTCACAATGACTGACCCTATGGGCGTATAATATATTTATATGTAAGAAAGTTGGGCCCAACCTAGAGACGTAGAGTCATAGCATCCTTCCAAATATTTAGGAAAATTATAGCTACAGGTTTTTTTTTAAAATTTAAGGGGCTACAAGTTAGTAATGTATTTTAAGAGTAAGGTTCAGTGATCACGCAGAATAAACATCAATCATCCGGTTCAATAGTGACAGGGCGTTCAAAATTAATATCCCAACCATATTTACTCTTTCTTCACCAAAATTTGAGTAAATTTAATTTAAATTCTAGCTCACTCATCCTTACCTACCTTTGGGGAGGTACAAAATCTAATCCCTGATGGATGTACTTCTATAAATGCGTTTGCAACTTTTCTAAATGCAAAATAGGGCTATATTTGATTTAATTTATACCTTTCTAATCCCCACCCCACAAGTGTAATTAAATTCAGATAACCCTAAAATGTGTAAAATACAGAAACAGATAGTTAATTAGCAATTTTTAAGAATATATATATGTCATTTAATGGGGGGAGACAACTTTTTATATGTATGTTTAGCACCAACTTGACTCAATCTAAGTTGTGGGTGGGGATTGGGGTAGCATGGATTAAATGTATATATATTAAAGTTTAGAGAGAAAATTAAAACCACTTTATAAGCTGCATGTGGTAAACCACCCTCATTGCACCCAGCTGAGATTCAAACCTCAACCTCCCTACCACAGGTAATCCAATATTTTGTGAGCCCGAAGCCTTAGATTCTGTGACCACTACTACTATGGAAAGAGCAGAGTTTTAAATTGTAAGTATCAAATAAAATCTCGCTGATATGAATATAGAGATGTGTAACACATTAGAAGCGTTGCAGCTTTATTTATAACGACAAATTAAACCATTCGTTTTTGAATACTGTATCACAGGCTGTTGCAGTTCCGGAAGCAGCTGTACGTGAACGAAAAAAAAAAAAAAAGACACTCTGCAAATAAAGGTTCAAAATATCTTTTGATAATTCATATCTTTGATTGTTTGAAGAATATATTTCTTAAGTCGTCTTGCTTATTACTAAACAACATTTGTGCATCAAATTTGATTCGACATTTTATATTTAAAAAAAGTCACTAAATGATGGACCAAATTTCATTCAAGATACATTTTTCTCTGCAAAGTTTCTAATAATATCTATATTGAATATATGCGCGCACATTTAATAGGGTACATCTAAGTATACCCATTCTTAATTCTATAAAACATATTTAATTTATATATTAATTAAAATCTAAACCAAAAACTCTTTCAATTTCCTTTAAGAAATCTAAGTATTTAAATAAATAATTCATACAATTTGTATGGACTTATTTTTCGTAATATCTAAGGAGACATTATTGTAAAGATAAATGTACAAGTCTTAGTTAAAGTATCAAATTAATAATGTAATGAACTAAATTAATATTATATGACAAGTAAAAACAATTGTTTGTAGGGAGTGAGGAATTATTTTAATATATTATGAACATAATATTTTAACATAACATGATCAAGGTTCCCAATTTTAGATTATTTGAAAATACGTTTCCCAATATAGGAATTATGTATTATTGATTAANTGGAGGGTTCACCAGGTCCAGACCCCACTCCTCCCACCTGGTGAACATGAAAGATAAATAAAAATATTATCTTTATAGAACTCAATATGAAATACTCGAGTTTGATTCTGGTATTCACTGGAGCAACTAACACAGGCACAGTCAAATGTCCTGAGGATGGCGCCGTAGATGTTCCGAAACATGTAGAATTCTAATGTCTGTCTCTACGATGCCTAGAAAGGAGCAAGGAAATTTTCAGATAAGATAATAGAATTCAATCAACTGTTATATAACTCAATATTTATTCAATTTTCAAAAATATTTTCAAATTTTCTCAGTAATTCTTTTCAATTATATTTCAACCAAGCATTAGTCCTCTAGTCATTTGTTACTATTCTTCTATATAGTTTAATTAAGTTAAATTGTTTGTGTTTTTTGTCATTTATATTTTACTTGTTAACATGTTGGGAACTTGGTTCACATTTTTAATGTGTTAGTTTAATAATGTTCTGCTATCTTTAAACATATGTGTATTAACCAGTAAATTATTCCATTTTAATTATTCTAGATAGACTTATTATAATAAAAGTTTGTAATTTCACAAAAATTCTTTCTCACTTATACTTAATTATACTAAATATTTTCATATTGAATTCTATAAAGTTAATTTAATATTGCTTCCTTATTACAATATCATCATGTATTTCAAAAAATAAAAATATTATACAAAGCAATGATTTAGTAAACTTCATGTTATGAATATGTAGATAATCTATATAAATTGTTATTTATAATTACAGTGAGTAACTAGATGTAACGTTTTAGGTTATACTGTATAGTCTGTATGTATAGCCTCATAAAGTAATTGGTGATTTGTTAAAAGTACGATTCTTATACGAGTAATGGATTGGATTGACTGTTGACTTGTAAGTTCTTCATTTGGAACCACCCCGCCCCCCTCCCCTAAGAAGAATTTCTATGTGCGCCCTCGCTCGTCACTTTTTATGGATTATTGCATTGAGAGTGTCGATCTCTCTCTTTCCAACAACACGGGTATATTCTCTCTAAATTTCAATCTTACTCATACATATCTCATTAGTATAGATATACGGTTAGCTTGGAATTGTATAAAGACATAACTATTAATGTTGACAGTTCTGGATTTGTATACATTTAAGATAAGGTAGGAAAAGGGTAGTGTAATTTAAATTTTATAAACTAACAGACAATTTTATTTAGTATGAAATGGTATAAGGTATTAAACATTATTATTAAATAGGTGGTTGGATTTGGGGTGTTAAGTGTTGAGGAAAGAAAGTATTAATTTTTTGGGCAATTTTTTTAGTTATTTTATATTTACCATTTTATTTTCGTACAACCTATTTTGTTACTTTATCATGGAGCAAAAAAAAATCTATAGTCTTTGTTTGTATAAATTTAAGTCGTTATAAGGATACAAATTTGGTTGAGGCTAAGGGTGATTAAAAGCTGAATAATAAGAGCGGCTAAAATGAATCGTGGCCAACTCTCCTCTCCCTATTATGATTAATAACTTGGTTAAATATCTCCCAGCAGGGTTTGTGAAGTGGCTAATCTTACTGACATTGACTAGGAAGGCCTTTCTCTCCTGATATTAAATTTCCTTCCCTCTACTTCTTGGACGTGAGCACTCCCTTCCTTCACTATAATGGTTCAGCCATGGGTAGTTCACCCCGCTAGGCTGCTTGTTTACGTTCCCCTGATAATTTCCTTCGTCATGATCAGCATACAGAGAAGGTTGTCTCTTACAATACTGCTTGATCCTGTCCATCATTTATTAAAATGTCTATAAGATCCCTTTATTATTTCTTTGTTTGGATAAACATATTAATATGATAACTTTCAGATGCTACTCTAGATATTTTCATGAGTGTCTCAAAAATATTGAACTATTTATATTATTATTATTATTATTATTATTATTATTATTATTATTAGCACCGCGTCTTACCACCCGTTCGGGCTATACGCATTTATGCTAATGCGTAATGGTAGGGTGATTGTGAGATGAAATGGATGACCTACAGTTTAACGTGAGATCTGAACCACGGTGAAGGCCTGGTATTCCCCACATTCACAAGTTGTGATTAATGCATACACATCTTGTCAGAGGTGAAAGAAGGGTTTGGTAATCAGATAAATCTGTGCCGAGACCGAGGATTAAACCCCAAACCCCCAGCACAGAAGTCCAGACACCTTACCCCTAAACCACCAGGTCACCAACTATCTATAAATTTATGTTTTCTGTTTTCTTGTTACTGTTAGAAAATTCACTGAATTTAAGCTAAAAATCGGGCATCCTTTCCATGTCGTTAAGACCCCATTATATCTGGGAAAATTTCTTAGGTCTTATTAACATTTATTTTAACGTTACTAGTAAACCACCCTACAAAACTGTCGATTGAATAGTATTTATCTTATAGTAGGGGGCTTTGATGTAAAATATGTGTAAACATTAATTTAAGCTCCGTGAGATTGATCTTGCTAGCATTTTGCACTACAGAACTGTCATGTGAATAGTATCATTCACAAATTAGGAGTCAACATAGTGAATATAGTAGTAATATTAATATAAAATACATTTATTATATAAGTACTATCTCGACTACTACTACACATAATGTATATCTAATCATATAGTTCAAATGGATAGTAAGACGCGGTGCTGAAAAAAGTATACATTTCTATTACTATTTAAAAATTATAGTGTATTATGATAAACTAAATACATTTTATATCACGTCTCACTACAATAATAATAGGATTTCTTTTCACCATGTGGTGAATAAACCTAAGACCGTAAAACTAAATTTTAAAATAATAAATGTAATCATCAATGATTTATTTCTCTAACGATACATAATGCGAGTATTTACTTACACTAAAAAAAGAGAGTTATGATTGGTTGCCGATGAATAAAACTAAGTAACACAGTGGTATTTGAAAACAATTTTAGGACCGATTAACATTTTTTGAAATATCTGTTTATTCTAATATTATTGATGGTTTGTTTTATACTTAAGTCGTTAAAATAAAAGGCCAAATCTAGGTATCTTTAGTGTTAAGTTAGGTGACAAATGACAGATATCTGTTTAAAACGTATTGGTTGTATTCTGAAAACGAACAATAAAAGTAAAAATTCTCCAAAAGAGTTAACATTTTTTTTAACGAGCACGACTCCCAACGATACTTAAACGTTACCTTTCAACTTTTGCCAACTAACTGTCGTGATTATCCACATTTGCTCCTAGTTTGAACCTTGAACGCAACTCCCTTACATCCCTTCCTCCTGTGGAGCTTGTCGTCTGCACATATCTTATCAAAAATTCAAGACCTCAAACGCGATGGCTCTTGGGCGTTACAAACTTCGTACAAAGGATCATCTTCATAATTTATGAAAATAGAGGGAGGGGGAAGTAAAGGGATTGGAGATCAAAAAAGAGGGTAGGTGGAATGGAAGGAGTAGCAAAAGCGAGATTTTAACCTTCTTGTTTCTTTTAGATTTTCCTTAACTCCCCCAGTGCTGATAAAGTGCTTAAAATACAAACCGTCTGACATTGTTTTGAAAGCTTTGGACCTGTGTTCTTTGGGGAGGATCTAATAGAACTTAGGATATTGCCATTTTATTTTAGCTTCTCTCCTGGTTTAGTAAGATTAAAAAAAAAAGTAAAGTACGCATACATCTATTAATAACCTCTTTTTTTTACTCGTGTCGCATTAGAGTAGAGAACATTTGTAACCACTTTTAGTACCACAAAAAAACTCTAATCATGATTGGATGGAAATAGAGATGTTAGATAAACAGCATTTTAGGTTTTGACACATAAAATAAATATTTGTTTCTGTGTTTAGATTTTTCCCGTGACCAGCGTATCACTACCCATCAGGGCTATTAACAAATTATATACATTAATATATTACTCGTATCTGGAACTTAGAAAATGTGTATGCACGTTTGCTGGAGGGGGAGTCAACACAATTTAGAAAAAAACACCTCAGCACACCAGGACGAGATTAGAACTCCATCCTCCACGAGAGCAGTCAACGTGATGAGACGATATACTTGTGCCTTTATTTGTGTGTTCACTGGTGCGGGTCGCATTGAATAGATAGATGGATGATATTCATTTTAAGTGGATTCACTTTATTGTAGTTTTAACTCATATAAACGTAGGGCTATCCCCATAAAATGTTTTTATACTTACGTTTCAAGCGCATATCTTCCCTATTTAATATCTCTTAGTAGTCTCACTAAACAACTATATTAAGAGAATAATCAAAACTGGCGTTTTAAACATTTTTACTACAATTTTCGATATGACTACGCCAATTTACAACACCAGGTGAGTCCCAATTTAAGATAGGAGCTGGAACTCACCTATGTTAATATATTTACCTAAGAAATATTGATATAAATGTATTCAGCCAGTGCTACAATAGCTGTATTTCAAAATATCCAACTGTAGAAAAATAACATTAAAACTTTTAATTGTAAAATAAATATTGGTCGATCATCATGAAAGTTTCTATATAGAGCTTTTGTTACATTGCATTTTTTATGTGGCCTCGTAACGAAAGATTATTAGCAAATATTAGCACATTTTTCCTTTTATAAAATATTTAATCGTAAATTTAAATTAGTGTTTTTAAAGAAATTCACAAAACAGTCACGAAAGCCTTCAAAACAAATACTGTTTTAGTAATATTATTTAAAAAAATGTGTATATATACACATATTATATAAATTAAATTATTATTATTATTATTACATTGTAAAATTAAAGCTATGAATATTTTAATTTTTTACATAATGTTTATAAATATATTATAACAATGTAAGAAGAATATGAACGCAAAACATAAATAATTATGGGGCACTTCACACAAGTTCATAAATATCCATGGGTCTCTCTGTCTATGATGTTATTATAAGTGTCCACATGGAATGATATCTGATGAAGCAAGGAGGTGAAACACACCCGGATAAGTGTTCCAGAAACTAAACATAAAATTACGTTTGTTATTTCACCTGTTTGTTATTATGAATCATGCAAATTTGTATAAAACTAGGTTAAGATCTTTTCATCCAAAGAAGAAAACACATAGCATTTATAGATAATTTAAAATCTTAAAATCAAAATATAGCACCCACACTAAACACACACATATAGGCCTACATATACATATATAAAATAAAATTTCTCATTACCATTAATTTATTGTTTGATAGTTTATTCATGTTTTGTCATTTTCATATATCTTTATCTTATATAACTACTATATTAAGTACAGTACGTATATTAAATACTTTAGGTAATTTACCTAGTACAAAACACAATACAAATTTTAAAATATTATTCGCAAATTATTTTTCAACCATCTATTTATAACGAGAGATTTCATATATATATATATATATATATATATAAGTTCATATATATATATATATATATATATAAGGCAGTAACCAAGTGTACCTTTGTGTGTGTGTGTGTGTCCAGAAAAAAATTAGCCATTAATGATGAGCTGTAAAGCTAAAGTTTGGCAAGAAGGTAATAAGATAGAGGGATATCCCCATACAACCAGTAAAATATAAAAATTGGAAATTTTAAAATGGGGTGAATTTATTTTTGAAAAGGTAAGAAATTAGAATTTGGTTGACAGGTAGAGAGAGAGACAAATCCAGATATCCAAATGAATGCTAAAATTGGAAATTTCTAAGAGTGAGTTGGAGAAAAGGGGTTGGGGGTTTCAAATTTCCAGAACTGATATAAATAACTACTCTTAAATGTGGAAGAAAATTGAGTTTTGGCAGGCAGGTAAAGGGGACCATTCAAAATAATTATAAATGTTTGAAAATTTAAAATCTTTAAAGAGTATTTTGCAAAATCTGGGAGGAAAGAGGGCATAAACAGAAGATAATTAGGTGTAGCAGGAAATTAAAATTTTAAAGACAGCTAGTACGATGTCTCTAGATAACCAAATATGTCTTGAAATTCAAATTTAATATGCTAAATTTAAAAATAGTAGAGGGTAAGTGTTATAAGATTTCCTAAACTTATAGAAACAACTACTGATTGGATTGCTAAAATACTAAATTTGTAAGGAAGTTAAAGGGACCACTCTAAATAGCCTTGTGAATCTGAAAATGTTACATTTTAAATGTGACCTCGGGAAATAGGGGAATGGGGTGTATAAAAACACTTTTTGGGGCGGTAGACAATTTAAATTTGGAAAACATGTGGAACTATCCCAATTGAAGGAGCAGCCTAAACCTTTCTAAGGGTATGCACATTATTAATGACGTTGCCAACTTGGAAAATTCTAAGCTATTTTTCGAATTGGGTTCAATCTTATCTTAACGCATCCAAACAGCCCAACTATCACACTTAGACACCAATGTAATAAATATAAACAGAGGGAAGAAAATGAACAGTTCATCCTGAGAGGGTACTTGTCTATCTATTGATATCACTTCTCCTCTTCCTCTGACAAGCTTACACAGTCACCATACTATTTTCCCCGTGTAAATCTTGACTTGCTTTTAAAAATTAGATTCTTCTTGTTTCCAATTATAGATAGATATGCTACCACGAACAAATTTAATCTACATCCTGGCAGGAAAACTCCTACAGGCGATTTTCTTGACTAAGCCAAATAGCCTCAGTTGTAGATGATTTATTAAATATACGTTTACAAAATAACTACTTCAAGATAAAAATAATAATTTTGTGATACTGTAGGACTATTTCAAGAACTATTTAAAATGTATGGCTTTTTACACCACTGAATAATATGTAAATTTACTAATATGGACAATCCTATCTTGACCTATCATGACGTCACAGGTAGGTAACGTCCTTAAATTTCAAATCGAAGAACCAGAAAATGGAAAGGGGTCCCTTCAAAACTTTCAAAATTAATAGACAAAAAGACTTTTGGTCGTGGTATCAAATTTAAATATTTTAATAAATGTAAAGGGAAAAACCCAAATAAACAGAATAGTCTGATTATTTAAAATTCAAAATGGGGATTTGTGAAATGATCAAGGCTGAACATTTAGAATACTAAACTACTTATTGTTGTAAGGAATTGAAATTGGTCGAGAAGGTTGAAAGACCACTCCAAAATTATCCTAAAAGTAATAATATATTTTTTGAAATTTAAAGCGCTAATCTTAACATTTATTTCAAAATGAAAATGTGGAAATGCAAAGGGTTGGGGAGGTGGAATAATTTGCTATATATCTCAAAAATGCTAGTAAATTTGTCTTTTATCGTGGAATATATTTTTTAATTTGGCCAATTGCTAAAAGGACCAATTCAGATAACATAAAGTTGGAAAATTTGAATTTTCGAAATAGGGATCTAGGAAATAGGTGAAAGGTGGAAGGGGATCAAAATTCCTAATTTAATATTTTTTTTAAAGTAGATATTTATAATTTTGTGTAGGCAGACGGAAAAAACCTAAAAATAAACAAGCAAAAAAACCAAGGATTTTCTAAATAGGGATTCATACAGTTAGCTCAGGATTGTAAAAGGAAGAACTAGAAAAATGTTGATAGCTGGATATTAAACTTCCTAATCTTATATAGCTTTGATGTGACTTATAAATGCAAAGAACGAGTCAAGCTACTAGTTTGTACTTAGAGTTAAATTAATAAGTTGTAAGTAAATGTCACTGTGGTTGTGGATAGTTAAAATTACACCCATTATTTATATTATTAATCACTTATATATGAAATGTGGATGAAATGAGACCTGGACAAATATCTCGAACACGGGAGCTCTTAGCTGAGCAACATAGGTAATTGATACTGTACTTTTTGATACAAGTAAGACATTTTGCAGAGAGATATACCTACCTAAGATATTCATTTTAAGATATAGAGGCCGGAAAAATTCCTCCACGGACAGGGACTATAACGTCATCAAGATCGCCGACGCTTTTAAATGCTATTTTCAGTATATATAATAAACCACTGGCTCAATTTTATATTTATTTATTTTAATGAAAGATATTTAAATTAATTTTAAGATGAGTTTATACAAGTTTCCGATTAGTTGTTAATTAATTATTTATTTAAAGAAATAACAATAACAAGCGATAACTTTTTTTATTATTTCTATCATAGCTTTCTATTAATTATTTGAATAAAAAAATGTTTCAAGTAAAGGTTTTGTATTGCTTAGCTTACTAAATTAAATGCATCTTGTACTTTTTTTGTATGACAAGCCGCAAGGTCATAATTTCTGATTTAACATTTACAATAGAGGGCAGACTGCTTTGTTGCCCCACAACGTCTCATAGCGTGTTTGCTAGAATATATAAAAATCACGTGTTTAGGTGCATTCCTTTATTTTTTCAACATAATTTACCTTCAAGTTTTTTAAATTGAAGAATGACACCTGGGCATGGGAATCGAACCATTGTCCTTTGGCTTAGCACGCCAATGCTCTAACCACTGAGCTATCCAGGAATCGTCCGCTGCCAAGGGTAATTCTTCATTCATATTTCAAGGTGGACTCTGTGATGGACATGCGGAAATAGTCAGCTACAGATATGTGATCAATTAAGTCACGAGCTATCAGATACGCAGTCACCATCGACTCAATAGTTGGCTTTATGTTGCCAAATATACAATTTTAACTGTATGGGTCTACATATTATGATGGATTAAATATTAAAGCTATTATATTTGCTACTTATGGATATCACCCCATTTAGATATTAAGTTCTTTAAATTGAAAAATGACACCTCGCACCGTTGGAGGGGATTGAAGATGGCACCAGGCAAATGGTCCTGAGGGTGGGATAGGAACCAAAAAGCCTCCATCACATCAGGGAATTCCCTCAATTTGTTCCACATTGGTTTTTTCCCTCAGCCTGAAAAAATTATGTGCTATCGAAACCAGAGGATGCGTGAAATCCACGAAAAACCATAGACTTCTTTTGCCAAAGTTTTGAGCTATATCATGAATTACTATGGTCTTAAAATTCTTTCCTCAACCAAAGTTTACTCTCAGTTCAGCAAAGAGTCTCTTTTGAGAATGTGAATAAATGTGATATAGCCAACACAATAACATCTGTATCTACTGTGCGAATGTAAACAGCAAAAAAGTACTAGCTGCATTTATTTTAGTATGCTAAGCAATACAAAACTTTTACTTGAAACATTTTTTAATTTAAACACTTAATAGAAAGCTACGAGAGGAATAATATAAAAAAAAATTCGCTTGTTATTTCTTTAAATAACTAAGTAATTATCGGCTAATAGGAAACTTGTATAAACTCATCTTAAAAATAATTTAAAGATCTTTCATTCTTCACTGCATCAAGTAGGCCTACATGTACAAAGATACTGGAATCTGCTTCTTCGTGATTATACATTTCCTCGCCGAATAAAGTCTGATTCATATCATTAGAGAGTACATCTGGGCATATAATGGAAAACACCTATATATCCTTAAGGGGTGAACTGGCAACCATTTATCTGGCCAGGAAGAAAAGGAGTTCAGTTTTATTTTCCGGATGTTTGAGGAAGTGTTTCCCTTTATTTGGCAAGATGTTGTTTTCCCGAATCTGACACCACTCTTCGAATCCACGGCAGTCTCTGGTATATGATTTTATAGTATTTTTTTGGTTTACATCCCACACTATATCAATACAACGTGCTCGGTACTTTCTGACGTCTGCCTGTAGAGATTTTCTTACATATTTACTGTACTCTTGAAATGTTTTTTTCAATCTTTGGCTGAATGATATTAATGAGAGCTGGATCATCATAAGCAAAATATGTTATCTGATTTGTGCTGTTTGAATCACCTTAGGGTAAATTTTTATTTTCAGGGACCTCTTGAGCATCAGGAGTAGCACCTTCATCTTGTATTAGCATCTTTTGAGCAGATTTATGTGGAATTTCAGCTGAATCATAAATGAAGTTATCAACTTCAAAATCCATGACATCAGACCTCAGAGTGACTCATTTATCTCAGAAGATATTCATTTTTCCAAAGCTATGAACAGGCCAGTCTTGTTTCCTCTTCGAATATGTCCTTCACATGAAATCGCTGGAGGGAATGGATTATTTTCAAAGAAAAAGAAGATGCAAAGGTCAAGGTCTTTAGTCGTACAAATTACAAAAAGCTTAGAGAATAAGTCAACGTCCTTCTTTAGTGACCTAATTCTACCACTTTTGGAGATATATTTCTATTTGGAACAATATGAACTTGTTTTGTTCTATCTTTTGGCACAAAGCTATCTCATCTGAGGCTATCCATTTGAAAACGAAGTCCTCATATTATGTTTTGCCTACTTCTTCAGTGTTCATGATATTTTTAACACTTTCTTCTGACAACTCCAAGTTCTCAGATTAAAAAAACCTCTTTCCATTATTCAAGAAAGGATTTCCAAAAGCTGCCATGACTCTCTTTAGAGTTTTTACTTTCTTGTTGAAGACAGTTTGTAAATGTGATTTTGTTGTTCCAGATGTCTTGGTGGTGACTCTCTTGGAGAAGATATGTTTTCAAACTGATCTATAAGGCAGACATCTCTAGTCCACAACTAATCCACCTCCATAATGAAGTGGCATCTATCTGTCAATAAACCTACGGTTCCACTATCGGTTATTATGATAGAAGTATTTTGTTCGTGGGCTTAATCGACTCCTATTGTTGAAAAGGGGCCGGTCAGACGATTGTAGGTTAAACGGATAAAAAAAAATTAAATAACTTAGTGTAACTGATCACTCAATAGGTCCTAATTGATAGGGAAATTTTTAAATAAACCGTATCAGGTATTGCTACTTTTAGAAATATACTTTTCAAAAGTTGTTAAAAAATCTGAGAAACATACCTTTATATCGATTTCTCGAAAATTTCTCTTTATTGCCATAATTTCATAAAAATAACAATTATTAATCAGCATGACACATAATTTGTATGATACCATAACGTCCTAAACAAAAACAAATGGAGTTTAGGCAAAAGCTTAGCAAAACAAATTCTCTATATGCTCAAAAACCGACACTTTCTTGTGATTTTTATTATAAAACGAATTATACAATATATTTGGAGTTTAAATAAAAATTAAGAATAATATTTAGTAAAAGAACATTAAATAAATAATTACCAATATTAAGCCTAAAACAAAATAAACAATTAAAATACTTCCTTTATTGTATCTAATAAGGAGAATGTGGGTTAGGGTGGTGAGACCATGTGTCTTTAAGGGTGTGGAAATAAAATATTTGTTAAAAAATGCCTTTTATTAAATCTATCATTTTTAAGGATTTCAACAAAAATGCAACAAGACGTTGCAGGGGAACAAAGCAGTCTTCCTTCTACTTGTGAATGTTTTATCAAGGATCACGGCCTTGCAGCTTGTGATACGAAAAAAGTACAGGATACATTTATTTTAGCAAACCAAGCAATACAAAACTTTTACCTGAAATATTTGTGATTTAACCAATGAATAGAAAGCTATGATAAAAAAATATATCACTCTTTATTGATACTTCTTTAAATAGCTAAGTAATTATCGACTAATAGGAAACTTGTATGTAATCAACTTAAAGAAAATTTAAATAGCTTTCATTTAAAATAAAGAAATCGAAAATTGAGCCAGTGGTTTACAATATATTCGCAAAAATGTATTTCAAAGCATCAGCCATCTTGATGACGTCATAGCTTCCGTCCGTGGAGGAAGTTTTTGGCCTCCATATCTGAAAATGCATATCTTAGGTAGGTATAACCCTCTGAAAAATATCATGCTTGTATCAAAAGGTGCAGCATCAGGCCAAAAATCTTCCCTACGCTGCTCAGCTATTTGGCTTAGCCCACTAATGTTTTTTCGCTGCTTGTCTGAGAATTCATGTGTTCATCGTAAAAATAGAAAAACAAAACGGGGTCACTTGATTAGATATAAGTCAAACACAAGATTTCCGCAACATCCGGTTTGCCTACTCAGGTGAGTCAAAATTGTTTCAGCATTGTCTGATTTGTACCAATTAATCTTCTTGTGGAAACCAATAATTACTCACCAACAACCGACTAAATCCAGTACGCTTGCGCATTTTTACTAAGTTAACAGGAGCGTTTAGTTTGTTGTAGCGCTTCTAAATAACGCCTTAATAAAATATAACAAGACTTTGACGATCTGTGTTGAGTTATGTCGTGGCGATAAAATTTTGCTTTGTAAACGCCCGCAATAGTGGTAGCCTAAAATACCAGTTTATCCACTCAAAAACAAAATGTTTTGATTGACAGATGTTTCTTATTTGTGTTTCTAGGCATCATGGATCAAAACACATTTCTGTTAGTGTGTGAATTTATACACCACTCAACCAGGTTATTTTTATACTCTCTGATTTCGGTGAAGGTGAGAATGAAGCTTTATTCAAGTTCACCTTTACCCAGGCTCATACAGATATAACTGTCCAATAGTTTAATTACATGAAACCCTAACACTCTTGCGTTCATTCATATATGAAAATTAGCCACGAAACAGGTCCCTCAACCTTGGTTGACTTCCAAGACACTTTAGTACATCTTTAACGCTAGACCTTCTACCAGACCAAATTGTCTCTGTCTACTCAGTTCAGCATCCTGGGTTATATTCTAGGTGAAGTAATAAAATACACAATCCTTTGAAAAGGGGTTTGTCCTTTACCACCAGGAGGCAAATCAAATGTCTGTAATCTGTTAACCGTATTAGAAAATAGTTCAAGTACCGGATTTAAATTCATTTTAAAATTTAATTCTTAAATAGTCTAGAATCCTAAAAATAAAGGTTTACAACGGTGGCATCAAAAACATTTTTCAAATCATTAATTATTTGTTATTTACAGCAAAAACCTGGTTTATCGCTATTTTTTTTATAGCTATTTAAATAAAACAAAACTTATTTTATGTCCAGGAAGCCTGCTGTAGTATGCCTCTCCATAGCGGCAGACAATATGATGTGCCTCCACTCTACACCAGTTACGAACAGTAATGCGACTTTACGACATATCCTTAAAAGCAGAACGATACCTCGGAAGGCGGGAAGATAGGGGCTCAAAAGGAAATCATTCCCTGAAGAGTTAGTAAAACTCTAGAGCTTTTAATATCCAACAGACGAGTGTCTACACAGCGAGATATTCAGAGCATATATGCTTGCGAGAGATTTGAACAGTTAAAAAGAGAACTAGAGAGCTAAACGATCCTCTCTTCATGGTATTTTTTGTTTATCCTGTTATTTTTTATTCATATAAGTAGGGTTAAGCTGTTTATGATATGCGAAATTATCATTTTGATGAACAAGATATTTACACGTATTTCAATCCACCCTGGTTACAAAACATTTTTTTTTCATGGCATAGTTTCAATAATTGTTTTAGTATTACTTTTAATAACATGAAAAACATAGTTTTTCACATTTTACCAAATAATACTAATAAATAATAGCCAATATTTAGCTGTAGATTGAAAATTTGAGGTACACTCCGTCAATCCTGAAAGATAGAAAGCATACTTTGACGTATTACACAACTAATTTATTAGCGGCTCCATGTTGGAACCATGTCTGCTCAGCGTAGGAATTGTTTTCTGAAAGGCCTTTTCCCCTACCAGAAATCTATTATATAGTAGAATATTGGTAGGAAAAAAGACCTGTAAGATAGTTATTCCCACTGTGAATGGGATATAGGTAGGCTTGCTACCTCTCATATTTTAGCGAAAGTTACGTGACACATAATTGTTTTTATCTATCCACACTATGCCCTTTGCTTATCCTGAAATTACCACACTTTCTTTGCTTTGTTCTCCTTTGTTACAGCTAGAATATAGGGCCATAGTGTAATTAAGCTAGGTAAGAACTGCTATCTTTCAGGTTAAACAGAATGTAAAAGATGTTAAATTAGTAATATATTTATCATTATTATCATCATCATCATCACAATTTTCAGCTTAACGGTACATTTAGGTCCAATGTTATCACACACATGCTCTTCCATTGTTCTATGCCATGGGCAACTTCATATATTACGTCTCTATTTGATAATAATTCAACAAATAAGACAACATTTTAACTACTAAGCCAATATTTTCAGGCAACTTTATTCCGGGTGGGATACCTTTGAAAATGGCATAACTGTATTTTTAGAGCGTATTTTAACTTTAAATGTAATTTTTTGATACTTTTAAGGGAATATGTAACTTTTTTTGAGATCATAGTCTCTAACCAGCAGTGAGTATTTTACTTACACTTTATGAATAAAATTATTATACCAGTATGTGAACTAAAAAAAACCTTATCTATTGATCAGACAAGACCACAAATCCCTCAGGCCTACCAATAAAAGTGAAAAGGAGAGAAATTCCTAATTTAACCAGTCCCTCGGGTCATAATTTTTCATGAAAGGAGTGAGATCCTCAATATAAGTAGTTATAAATTATCTGGTATTGCCAGGAATCAAACCCCTAACTTAAGTTAATTACAGACGCACTACCAACTAAGACAAAGTTTTAGGCTAGCCTAATGTGGAGCCTGGCAAGCGCATAATGATTTCATCTTACGTATTCAAGCCATACGCAATTTATTTTTTCCGCACCACATATTATTACCCGTCTGGCTTATGAGCATTGATTTACAATAATGAGGTAGAGACGAGGAAGTTAAATTTAGAGTTAGTGTACTTTGTTTTTCATAGACCGTATGAAACTATATAAGAAAAGATACTACTCTCTGTACGACTTTCCGGAAATCAAACTTCAAACTCCACATCATTAACAAACTATTATAGATTGTTGAATCGTAGTGCAGTGAGGAAATACCACCTTCCTCGTTATATTTAGATATGAGTATGATGTAAAATACGCATATAAACTAGCTGTTTACAATAAATGGCAGTTCACCCAGACTTCTGTCCCAAGTAGGAAGGGAATTAAGGTAATAGGAATCAACATTATCATTCAAAACATAAAATAATTGTTAAAATATCTCAAATTAATATACGACTACTATTACTACTACTACTACTACTGCTACTACTACTACTACTACTACTACTACTACTACTAATAATAATAATAATAATAATAATAATTATTATTATTATTATTATTATTATTTAGAGAAAAAGATTAAATTATAATTATTATAATTAAATCTTTTTCTAAAATTGGTTTTCTTAGTCTTTTTCTTCTTGTTCATTTGAGTCTCTACTCTAATTGTTTTAACTAGTTTCACTACCAAAAATATCAAACTATTCAAATTTAAATTATCTGTCGTCACCCAAATATCAAAATATAAAATTATTATAGACTGTTCACAAACACTTAAGACCTTATAGGTAATATCACATTCAATTTAATAAGAGCTTAATTATTGTTACCCTGATTGTTTTAATGTGTTTGTAGATTAGCAAGGGCTCTTTAACCTATGTTTGTACAGTCCATTTTAACGACTTCCAATATTAAATAATTGCTTTAGTTATCTCTTAGTGTATTTGGACTATTGTTAACAGTTATGTAAACATTTTTCAGCAATCCTTATCCTAATTAATTATTGTATATTTCACCTGATAGCTTTCTTAGAACATTGTAAATTATAATATACTAATATGAAATTCACCCCATGTGTCCGCCGATGAGGGCTAGGCTTTCCTTTACTATATGTTATACATACGAAACCTATGCATGCCAATATCTATGTAAAATCTCTATTTTTACTGTGGGGCCCGTAGTAAACTTCCTATTACATTTCAAATAGTAGTAATATAATATATTCCCCAAATGGACGTACGAAAGGAATATTGAAAAATAACCAATGTTTTAGCATCGCTTTACTTACCTGTAAAATTTTGTTTATACTTAAGGGTTTTACAAGTTAAAGGTATTTGAAGCGATTATGAACAAATAATTTATATTTTATATAGTAAAGAATTAATAGGTTCATTTTAATTTATTTTGGCAAAAAATATTTGTATAGGTAGGCCTACTGTACATTTAAAACCAAGATTATTATCGGTTGTATTGAAGCAGAGAGTTTTTAAAGGGTAGTTTAGTTTAAATGCTCCCACATTAGGTTAGTAAGCATATGAAATGAACACAATGATAAATCACTTGTGGAAAACTACAACATCTAGTGTACCCAGCGAGATTCGAACCTTGATTTCTCTTTCTTCGGCAATCTTGTATATTGTGAGATTAATTTTTTGACCTTTAGTGAGGGTTTGTTATTTTTGTAAATTAGTTTTTATTTAATTTCCGAGGTTTTGCTCCAACATTTACCGTTGTATCAACTGAACAGGTAGTAAGATGCAATGCTAAGAAATCCTATGTAGAAATTAACATCTCTAAATCGCCATTAGTTTACGTGTATGACATTTAGCTGAAGGAAGAGGCAGAGGACAGGGCGAGTGGTAATCTACGTTCACTGACAAAAGGGAGTGACTTGTCGGAAAACAGAACACTTCATAATATTAATGACATTTAATATAATTATTCTGAAAGCCTTAAATAAACTTTGAAATCCCATTTTAATGTGCTGTGGATTGAATCAAAAGCCTGTAACTTTAATTCACTCTTGCAATGAGGTGGAATAGAAGGGAAAGCGAGTTAAGACAAGTATTGTTTGCAGTTTTTATACCACAAAACAATTTTTTGGCCAAAATAGTTCAAGTGTTTCTCTAGTAGACACACTTAGATTATTTTTACACGCATTGTAATGTCATAATTTCTTAAATGTTTGTCTTAGGTGTAGCGGGATTCAATGATAAACATTTTAAATTAAAAAAAAAATTAATCCAATTTCGTGATGCCTATGACGAATGTTCAAGAACTGCTGAGATTACAATGTATATCAAATTTAACTAAATATGTCCACTAAAACAATATTTTATTTTTTTGGTCAAAATAATTTTTGTTATTAAAACAAAAAAATACTAAACTTAGCTCAGGGTAACTTTCATCGTACCATAAGCCCAAGCTTTGAAATTTTAATCCCCATCCAGGACATATTTTTAAAATTATTTTAAATTTATACCGTAACCAATATAATTAGCTTATAAAATTATGAACAGCATATATTTGCCACCAGTCTGGAACAAGTCCGTTATTTATTAGTCTGGGTCACAGTATTTACCCTCTCAAGTATGAATTATCAATTTATTCTAATTACATCCAGACACACTGTACTGCACCCTTGTCCTGGAAATATTAAACCAACCTGCCTGCACGCGAAGAGGAATAATTGAAAATAAAACAGTTAAACACAGTTGGGAATTAATAGATTTACATTTTATTTAGGTCAGACAGCTTAACTCACACGATAGCGCGTCCACCAACTTCACCCTTCCACTAACATAACGCGTCCACCAACGTTACACGTCTGCTTAAGCGAATTAAGTGCCTCTTTTTTTGGGTTCAGAAGGTTATGAAACGCCGAAATCCATCAAAAATCCGAATTCGATATATTTGAGGATCACAATAGCCCACTTTCTCTCTCAGATGATTCGCGAGAAATTATATAATCTTATATAAAGTATTTGGCGAGCTTATTAATTTAGGACAAAACGACTAAACATTGAACAAAAACTTATTTTACAAATAATTGTAATCCTTTTTCATAATCCAGTTATAAGTTTTGTTACATATATTAAAATAATCGAAATAATGCTGTGTTCTATAATACATCACGTTTTATCTAATTACTAACATTCAAATTTCCCATCAAGCTAAAAATGACAAAAGTGTGAATATTTAGTTTTATACTAAAATATTCATCTTACAGCAAAAACCATACACGATTAACAAATACTTAATAGGCAATCCATTTGTTTTCAAAACACAGTTTTATAGGTATGTAATTAACTTATCACCCACTTCGGTGGCCGCGTGGTATAACGCGTTACTCTCGTGTTGGACTAGACTGCCGAAGATGGGGCGATCAGGGTTCAATTCCAGTCGGGTGCACGGTTGGTGGTTTTTCCTTAATTGTTTTTCACTCTCCTTCCACGCAAATGTGGGTGCACTTCCTATTCCTTAAGCCTTTCTAATCCCTGTACTTTAGTGTAATTAGTATTTAGGTGTTTAAGCCGAACGGGCAGTAAGATGCCGTGCTAATAATAAAACTATTATTATCTTATCTTTCTCTAACCATTCATCCAATGAAATAAAATATAATTGGAACGTAGTTTTTTTTACTCTGGGGAACATCTTACGGAAATAGTCATAGCCTACTGTAATTAACTAACTTTATAACTATGATTTTATTAGCACCAGCATGGTTTGTATCCATGTATTACTGTAAGGAATCTGAAATAATAGTCACTGAATCAAATTATACAGTGCCACAGCAGTAGTTTTAATTAATATATTGAAGTTTTATTTAGCTCTAGCCCTAAATTTGCAATAAAATTCAATAATTTACAATGTTTGGTTTAGATGTGTAGTCAACAAGTAAAGTTTAAAAATACGGTATTTCTATGAAGAAGTTTTTAACTGTATATAAAATGAAGTCTGCAAATAAATATTAAGTACAGTCTATAAACCAAGCTTAAATATAGTTCTTAAGTTAAACCTACAAACTAGATATAAATGTATGTTTAGAATGCACTCGGCTAGGGTTGGGGCCCTAACCTCCTCGTTTAGTGCACATTATGCAAGAAGAAACTGATAATTTAATCCAGATGATCCCTGATGAGGATTAAGGTGTTTTAAATGCAATTAAAATACAGGACATTAAATTTTAGATGAATTCTATTTCATAAGCAAGTCCTATGTTATGCCCTTGGTAATTTTTTTGTTCTAAATTTGAGGCATATAAAAATCAGTAAATACACATTTTAAGTTTTATTATAAAAGTACTTTAATTTTCAGGCGTATCTTATGCCACAGTCCAGCAAAGGGATTTATTTTTTCTTTAATCATAGTGTTTTAGTTATGGCCAATAGATCAATGTTTCTTTCCTAGACATCCAACGTGCTCTTTTTGAAAACACTTGGAGGCTTAAACTAATAAAGAGTAATGTTTGATTAGTTTATTAAGTTAAGTTTCCATATAAGGTGACTGTTACCCCTTTCTGTACCAACTGATTACAACAGAATACAATTTACAAACTAGCTAAACTCTAGAACCGACACAAAAGCCAGTTCTACAACCGTTAAATTCATCACTGTGAAAAAAAAGACCCCCATTTTAATGGTGATAAATATTTATACTCTATTGTGAATCAAACCCGGGGCCCTTATATAATTAAACACGCGTGCTACTGATTGAGCTAAGAAGTTTCTATCACATCATAATAATGTTAATAATGATTTAACTTTTAGTAAAATAAAGAGCTCATGTTTACCCCTTGATATTCAACTACCCGACACGCATTCAGGGTCTATTCTATAGAATACTGGTAGTTGGGAAGTGGTAAAAAAAAAGGGGGGGGGAAGGGAATAGGAGCCAAACTACCTGTTGAATCTGTTGGCCAAATCTGAACTTCACCCCACTTCTCCTCTCCTTTGAAAAAAAAAAAAATCCCACTCTTATTCCCTCCAACCCGCTGGTCCAGAATATATCGACCACCGGCCTTGGTTAGAGCTTTCCCGTCAACAGGTGTTTGTCCCTCTTGAATAACTTGCGCACTGACTCGGATCTTGGGTTGGCCTGGATTAATAATGAGGCCCAAATGGTTTAAACAGTTGAATCAACTATTAAATACCCCCGGTGGAGACTTTCAATCAGATGGTTAATGTCCAGACATCTGAGGTCGATGAGGTTCCCACCACACGTCTTACTACCCATCAGGGCTACATGAATTCTAATTATACTAATTATGTAAATAAGAGGAATATATTTTTTAGCACCTAGTCCTACTATTCATTCTGGTTATACACTTACGTGCAAATTACGCTAATAAGCTGGCGATGAGGAATGTTGAATTTAGTGGAAGTGTATCTGAATTTGCGTGGAGGGAAAGTGGTAAACAATTTAGGGGGAAAAGTCTCAGCACACTCAACCGGGATAGAACCATGATCTCCCCGTCACCGGCAGTTTTGTATATTGCGATAATAGCGCCTTAGACCATATGGCCTCCAAAGCGGGTTGGAAAATAATTAAAAGGAAATATGTATAACTAAATAGGTGGCGGAATATTGGAAAACCATTTAAGAAAAAAACCATCAGTACACCCAACAGGGATTCCACACCAGAGTAAAGCCCGAATGGGTAGTAAGATGCGGTGCCTAAAAAAAGTATCCAAACTACGATCTCCTTGTATCTCTCAGTTAAGTTTATTGTGAGATTGTCTACTTCAGTGGTCGAGTGGTTCAAGGATTCACTCTCGCAATAGACTAGATGGTCGATGACGTGGAGATTAGGATTAAAACCCCGGTCGGGTATACTGATAGTGTTTTTCCCTAAATGGTTTATCACTTTCCTTCCGCGTGAATATGGGTTCATTTACTGTTATATTATAACTTCTCCATCCCTACCACCATAAGGGTAGTTTATATACATGCGCATAATCCAAATGGTTAGTAAGACGTGGGATAAACAAATATATTGTGAGATTAGCGTCTAGCTAATACCATCAATGATGCGGGTGTTTGTTTGACTTAAATTCAGGCAAAATAAATAAATATATATCTTTTATTAACCAGCTGACAATATAGTATCTATTTTTTTAAATGTTGGTTTTTTGATGAACCAATAAAGTATTTCGACACATATTTTTACGAGGTGATTAAAATGGCAAGCATGAATAGCTAATATAATATTGATACATATATTTTATTCAAACTAACTGATGCAAAAATAATCATCCGTCCTTTTTGAATTAAAAACATTTTAATTAATTAGCCTATTATTAAAATCTCACCAATTATAAATTAATAATATGGTAATGGAGCTAAAACTAAATCGGTTATTCTAATGAGTATTGTTAAACAAACCAACAGAGCAGGTGTAGTGATAGGAGCTTCATACTTTCACATGAAAAGTCGTAGCTCGAACCTGATCATGCGAATTAGGAGTGTTTATTTTAATAAAGTTTTTTTTTTCTTTCTGCCAATATATATATATTATATATTTCAATAACATTCAATTAATTTAAAACATTGCTTTTAAAATACGCTAAATGTAAATATGTCCATGATATTTTTAGAGTACCCCCGACACACACACCGTTAAATATTTATTATCAGTACTAATTAAAATGAACGTACCTGTTTCGGTGGTCACATGGTATAAAGCATCCTTCTTGGGCTAGACTGGGTTGTCGATTATGGGGGTATTGGAGCTAAAATCATAATCGGGTGTACTGAAGGAAGTTTACCTAAATGGGATTTTATTCTCCCTCCAAGAAAATGTGGAAACACTTCCTATACATTCAACCTTCCCTTCCTAACCTATTAGCCTAATTGTTACATGGCCTATTACCCCCTCGGTGGCGTAGTTGGCTAACGCGCTTGTCGTGTTTAGCTCGACTGCTGAGGACGGGGAGATCGAGGTTCATATCTCGGTCGGGTGNGGGTTCCTAAATGGTTTTCCACTCTCCCTCCACGTGAATGCGGGTTCACTTCCTCTAATTAAACCTTTCCAATTCCTAATCCATTAGAGTAATTAGTACTTAAAGCGTATAACCTGAACGGGTAGTAGGACGCGGTGCTAAATATTATTATTATTATTACATGGCCTATTTGTATAAACTTAAAGGGTAGTAAAACCCGGTGGAAAAAAACCCCTATATATACATATATCTATATGAACTTGTCCGAACCAGTAGGCACAAGGGATATCATTTAATATGGTTTGTCGTTGACGGAGAGGTCAAGGTTAGAATTTCATAAGAGCATAATGAGGGTGGTTATATCTAAATGGTTTCCCATACGTTTACCAAACAAACATGGGCTCATTTTCTATAAATTCACCTTCCTAATCACCACGCCAGCATAAATAAATATGTAGATAACCTGAAAGTTTAGAAGCCACGGAGGACAAATAGGTAATAATATTTTTCATTTTTCATCAGCATTTTCCCTTGATTAAAGTACTCATTTTCTACAACTGACATAAGGACTGAGTTTGTATGAGCTACTTATAGAAACTAATTGAGGCTTAGCACGAGAAACAAGAATGCCCACTTGTTAAGGGGCGGATTGACAAGGAATAGTAATATTAGTAATCACACCCGTTTAGGTGGTCCAATGGTCTAAGGCGTAACTTTAGTAAAAGACTGGACTACTGATTATAGAATGCCAGATTTTAAATCCCAGTCAGGTGTACTGAGAGTGGTTATTCCTAAATGGTTGTTCAATTTACCTCCATGAAAATGTGGGTACATTTAGTTTATATTCAACCTTACTCATACCTAACAGGGTAGTGTAATTAGTACATATGAGTATAGCCCTAACGGGTAGTAAGACACAGTTCTAAATAAAAATTATCACCATCCTAGGTTATGAATTTATTCATAATCACTAGAATTTTATGTTGAAATGAGATTTTGGTTATAATATAAAAGCTCTAAAAACGAAGCAATTTGTTTTAGTAAAAAAAAGAATGGTCGTTAAAAAAAATATAAAATATTGTTCTCGCAGTTTTTAATGTCAACTCCTGAAACGCATAAAATCTTCAGGCAAAAGGGTTCAGATAATAATTACGTTTATAATAATATAAAGTTTTAACCAGGACGCCTGTTAAAAAAAATCCCTTGTCTGTACTCTACAGTCATACTAGAAATTCCATCATTGGTTTATTAAAAGTAGGCTATAATTAAAACAATAATTATCAAAAGAATATACTAGCTCTAGAAACTAGCTATATATATAACATGAGTTAAGTTAATCGAAGGATGTATGGATAGGATTTTAACAGTGTCTCCGATTTCATGAAAACTTGGTTGTATCTAACATAAAGGTCGTGAGACATTGATTTTTCACAAAAATTACAAAACTTATTAACTATGGTTTCAAACCCAGTTATTTGGCCAAACAATAAAGTTGACCGAGGTCTACAGTGACCAAAATTAAATAAAACTCCATGACGTGAGTCTCCAAGCGAGCTATACTTACCGAGCGGCCGCCAACAGTGTCAATGATATTACCAACATTTACGGATAGAGGGTGTCATGTGGGGATAGAACAACGAACCTTTTGGCCGTTTAGCTCAATTTTCTAGACCGAAGCCGCTATCTATTTATTCGAGTAGCTCCTCACTTGTCTTCACGATGCTGAGTTTGACCTCATCTCAGAACTAATGCTTTACAGACAATTTTTGGAAGTGCCTGGGATCGAACTTGAAACCTCTGGATTTATAGTAAGGAATTCTGACCACTATATCACAAAGGTGGTCAGTTATAATTTTATATATAAAGATTTAAATATACATAACTAGTCATTTAACTCTTTTTTTTTTGTGAGTAAAAATTCTAGTTCTGGTTCACTAACGGCTTTCTGTCATCAAGTGGACAGAGGTTCATGTTTCGATCGATTTCAAGGATATATTAATTAGTGTTTGAATTTGTGCTATTAGGAATCGTCCTTATTTTGGCTCAACGTCTTATTATCCGCCAATTCAACCCGAATTTAATTGTTTTAATGGATTAAAATATATGAGGAAGGTAAGATTTAAAGGAAGTCTAACTCATATTTGCGTACAGCTTACGTGAGAAACCATTTAGGAAAAACCTCCTCAATATACTCGTCCATGCGGTGCCAGTGGCAAACCGGACTAGACTAGTTTAACGTTTAGTGTGCGAACATGTTGCTACTTGTTTATTCCCGTTATATAGTCAAGTTCTTGGTGCGTTGATTAGAAGGTTACTCCGATATTTTATTTTAGCACCTGTTCAGATTATACGCCTCTGTGTTAATTACTCTAATGTGTTAAGGATTAGGAATGATGAATTTAGAGGTAGTGTACCCGCATTTGAATGGAGGGAGAGAGAAGAACCATTTAAGAAAACATCTTCAGTACACTCCTGTATTATAATCCCAATCTCCCCGTCACGGCATCGGCATTCTAGGCGATTGCGAGAGTGACACATTAGACCATGTGGCCACCAAAAAGTGGTACTCTTATAGTTGAACTCCAGTACTACCTTTCATGTAAAACAAACTTTTTTCGTGGTGTATATTGATATTATTTATTATAAGTAGTTTTATTTAATAGGTATCTATCAAAGTGACAGTTGAAGAAAACATGATTTGACGTATAAATAAATATATGAAAGTGTTTTTAGTAACTTATGTAAAAGCAGTTTTTATTCTAAATATGATTGTAGTTGTTCTGTCCAAGGTTAAGTTTAGTAAAAAGTAGTGCGATTTACTATGCCTTAGATTAGCTGGTAGTGAGATTGAGTTCCTTTACCTTTAACAGTGAATAATTAACATTTAAGGGATTGGGTGCTGTGTTTTTCCTAGATTCAAGTTAATTTTTAAGTCATGTTTTGATCTGATCTGTAGTTTCATAAATTAGAAGTTTCATTTTAATTATTATGTTTCTTAGCATCGCGACTTACTACCCATTATAGCTTAAATATTACAACTAATAAATAGTGTGTTGGCCTAGTCCTGAGTTGGTAAAATGAAAGTTTAGTAAATTATTTTTTAATGATCAGCTTCATGTGATTTAACATTTTCCAAAAATGTATTAATATTCTCACTTGTAATACAAATATAGTCTGTTTCAAAAATATTTGTTTTGATGAGCTCAAGCTTTTTAACATTTTCCCATATGTCAAAGAAACTAAATATTTCCGAATCTGTCACAAACAAACACATTTTCCTTAATCAAGATTTAAGGTGTTTTTTGTAGGATGCTTCTTACTACCCATTCAAGATATTCATAAGAATATTTACGTAAAATAGGTGGTGGTTTGTAAGTTGGAATAAAATACATGTACTGGCATTGAATGTAGATAGATTTGAAAATCATTTAGGGAAAAAAAACAATCTCAGTACACCCGACTGGAGTCAGAAATGTGACCACCCACTCATCGGTAAGTTAAGGCAGTCCAGGTTGGCATCTTAACCCACGTTTTCTCAAACTAAACTCACCTTAAAGTGGCACTGCTTAAAAATATGTTTCCTAGTTTGCATGTTCTGCCTTGCCTCAGAAAGAATATGACCTAACTTTGTACTATTCGGTGCGGTATCTAGCGAGTAATGATAAAACTAAATAGTCTTTGTAAATTACTTGTTAAGTTCCTAGGACATTATTTCTGTTGCAAACTTTACCCTTGGCGTTCCTTATAATTGTAACACATTTAATCCACAGCTGTTGAAACTATAGGCGTATGTATCCAGACACAAAAACAAATTATTCATTTAGTAAGGAAAAGAGATAATTTCTATTAATATTTTAAGTACTTTTATATGGATAAGTTTAGATTAACTTTAACTTTTGTTTATTTATCAATCCCAAGGTGTCTGAATTATGTATCATAGGTACAGATTGACTAAACGACGTCCTATAAGGAAGGATTTCTCTGTTTATCAATTTTGGTAAGAATCGCGAAAAATTAATTTAAATATATTTTCAAATTTAAACAGCAATTTCATGTATCATGAACAGTTTTTACTTTAACATCAATTATTGAGTGTGTTGTATATGAAAAGAGTATTTATTTTGGTTAAGCTAGGACACACCTGTTCCTAGAGGGATGAGCCAAAGAAGGATAACATATATAAGTATGAACTGGATATATCACAGGACTATGAGTGCATGATGTTTGTTTTAAAAATCTGTACATCAGTTCCATAAATTAATTCGAGGACGCACACTTGTATAGATAGAGGTGGACATATGATAATAAAAAAAGGCTATACATGCAAATAACTGTACAAAAAACTTTACATGAAATAGAAAATAGTGGTTGTAGTGATGTACCTTTTAATGTTCTAACAGACTGTGAAATTTTTATCGGTGCTTTCCTGTTAGAGCTAAGTATCTTAAGTGCTACCGATAACTATATAGCTGTAATATTTCTACTATTACTTCATCATATTACAATACAATCACTATTAGATCAAGCCTATGGTGACACTTTGGTTTATTTATAGATTTAGCTTTGAAAACAAATACTTGCGATGGATGAGTTTTAAATTTAAAGTTTGTGTGCTTGCATTATTTTCAAATGAACTTAAGTTAGTGATAAGTATCGTTACTGAAACTTTGTTCTACAAGTTCTTAAATTTAACTTATAATTGGATATAATTAAATATATGTAAAAATAATTTTAACTGTTGTAACCAAGATAAAGGTTGCCTAGGTAAACTATTTTTCATGTCCAAATCATAGGATTTGTGATAAATAAAGTCCAACGATAGTTTTTAATTTTTGTGATTCTTTACAAATCAACAGCTCAATACTTTTTAGAGAGATGGTTCCACTTTTTATGGCAATGTAAAATCTTTCATAATAGCCGCCATACATTCACCACTTAAGTGTAGATAACATACTTAATTTTAATATTAAGCTAATATCACTAAATTATTTTATGTTAAGTTCGCTCTATTCTTAGAAATAATTAAATCTACTCCTTTAACTTAAAATGCCGTTATCAAACTATAAACAAATTATACAAGAAGCCTATCTGCATAGATCTCACCGGGTGTAGTAGTAGGACGGTTCTGTTAAATTGTCTCACTCTCATTCTCCAAGCAGATTCGGGTACATTTCCTTCAAGTTCTACCTTCCTTCTATCTACCTTATTGGTGTAAATAAATGTGGAGAGCCCGCATGGGTAGTAGGACATGGTGGACAGAAAACTTTCACCAATCAGTTCTAAGTAACTTCAATGTCCCATTTTTCTTTTAAATTTAAGAACCAAGGATTTTTTAGACAGTGTAACCTGACATTTTGGTATGATTTTTATGTTTCTTTATTTAAAAACATGTTTTCACTTTTTAAATTGCTTTCTTTATTATAATTTGAATTAAAAAAATTTATACGGTCAAATGTTTTTATTTTTTTCTCTATTGTGAGTGAATGACTGGTTAAGTGAAGTATTCAATGAATGAGTAAATGAATGGCTGCGTGGGTGACTGAGTGAATGATTGAGTTATTTTCTGCGTCAGTGAGGGACTGAGTTACCGACTGAATGACTGAGTAAGTAATTTTCTGAATTACTAAACTAGTTACTGACTGAATAACTGTGTTGGTAACTGACAGAATGACTAAATTAGTGAGTCATTGAGTGATTGAGTAATAGGGAATGAAAGAGTGACTTAGTAAGGGACTGATTGAGTTACTAAGCAAGTAAACTAAAATAACGTTTTTTTTTCTATCTCCCTGGAGTTAAGGCCCTACTTGGGTACGAAACAGTCGACACATTCCAACTTTGATGACGTCGGAACCCAGCGAGTTTGAAGAGCGGCGCTAAGTGGTTCACAAATATTGTGTTTCGGAATCCAAACAGGTGTTTGAGAGGTAGAGCACTGAGTTAAAAGCACTCAATAGAGTGAAGAGCTTGCGTGTGTGCTGATACTAGCCGTCTGTCTAGAACTGTAAGCCTAGTTTACTCTTCTGTTTGGTCGTGGACACAATTTAAAGTTAATCCAGGCTAGAGTCACGTTTATTCCCTCACTCATCCCCTCCCTCTCCCCTCCATGTATAACTACTCGTTCGGGCTACACATATATTTTAATTAAGCTTATATGGCGGATGGGGTAGGTAGAGTAAGTGTACTATCACTTGCGTGGAGGAAGAGGGAAACCATTTAAAAGGGAACACCATCCTTAATACACCTGGTGCGATTTCAACCCTGACCTGTCCATCACAGATATGCCAGACTAAATGAGCTGAACATTAAAATCGCATACCTGCCGATGAGGTTTGTATATAATGTATTACATTAATAAGTCATGGATGAGGCAGATATAATTTAGAGGATATGTACCTGAATGTGCGTAGAGGGAGATTGTGTGAAACTATTTAAGAAATAAATGATGAGTACACCTGACCAGGATTTGACCTACAACCTTATTACTACCAGAAAATCATACAAGACTTGCCTTTAGCCCGATCACCACCAATGCAGATGATAGATATCACTTTATACTGTTTTTTCTGATAAAAATGGCTGTAACTATAGCTTATTAATGACTGGCATTAAAATTGTTTAAATTGTTCTAAAATTGCTAGAACAATTTTGTTCAAAATTAATATCTGGGGAAACCTTTACAGGATAAATAAAAAATATGTTTGAATTTGGGGGAGAAAAATTATGATAAATTAATTATGAAATATTTTTTTAGATTTAAAAACTTTTAAAAATTGCTTAGTCAATTTTGCTTGAGGATCTCATATGCTAACAAAAAAAAAGTGCTTGTTTTTTCTGAATAAGAACGAGTTTACTGATAACTGATTTTTGAATATTTTTATCACCGTATCTCACTACCCATCCGTGCTATACGCTTATGTACTAACCACGGTAAAGGATTAGGATGGTTATATTTAAAGGAAGTGTATCCACATTTGCGCGTAGAGGAGAAACCATTTTGGAAAAACCACTTTCAGCACACCCCTTCATTGGCGATCTAGTCCATAGCGAGAGAAGCGTCTTAGAGTATGCGGCCACCGAAGCAGGTTTTAAAATTTTGTTTCTAATTATAATTTACTATTATCAGAAAGGATGTTCGATTGTACTGCACCATTTATTTTTAATTATAGTAAAGTGCTTTCAGAAAAGAACCAGGAATGAACGAAAATTCACGTTGAATAATATAATATTTTTCTAAAGGATATCTTGGAAATACGTTAAGTTTCACAAAAGTCTTCATGACAAACATATAGAATTCAAGACCAGATTTTTTCTTTCTTTTGGATAACACTGGAATGAGAAGGAAGAAAACAAGTTGCTTTTCAACCTTTTTATTCCATTTCTTACAGTCTCTATATTATATGTTTCGTTCACTTTGTATTCCTTTCTATTTCCATGAAATGTTGACGTATTTCCTTCCTATCTCTTTGTTTTCTGTTTTTACTTTAATTACCAACCTTTGATAAATTTATTACCTCGTGTGTATGTATATACTATTATGATGGTAACCAAAATTACAAGACCAAGTTTAAACTCGCTAACAGTCTGTATATTTATTCTGTATTCCAAAAATGTAAAGTTAGCTTTACTTGTATAGTGTGTTTAAATATACTCTAATATATTTCATAGACTATGTTTCCTAATAGTCATCAACAATTCCTATTAAGTATAATTGTCTACTGGATAATCTATATTTATGGTGGAGTTGTCAAAAGAGAATCTTTTTAGGCAGGCTTGCCTTTATTTTTATACTATCAAATTATATGTATTTTCCAGATCGAAGAAATATCCGTTTTCCAAACACTGCTTCTGGAGGAAATAGATTAAAAAAAAAGGTCTAATGTGAAGTAATATGTCATTGGAATTTAAAACATGACAAGTTGAGTAAGCTTAATAGAGAATTATGTGTAGCCCAATGTTTATGAGAAAGGAAAATTCTAAAATGTACAATATTTGCTATATATTTTAGTGATTATAGGCCGCACTATGGTTATATAGTTGCCAAGTTGATGAAAAAGTCTATAATGGCCAAGTCAATTGAAAAATATATTGTCTTCTTTCGGAATAATACAACACATTTTATTTAAGGTGTTCAGAAAATGGGCAAATCTAAAAAATATATAACCTTTTCCTAGTAGTCTTGAGAAAGTGCCTTTTGGTTTAGACATAAAATTTCGTTTTCATCAAGAGAAAAAAATCCCCGCTTATGAGCCAATATTAATTAATTATACATCTAAAAGGCCAAGTATCCTTGCTGTTAATGAAATAAAAGTCACAAACAAGCTAGATTGGATTTTTAATATAAAATTTGTACAAAAATTAGATTTTAACTAAACCATTTTATTATAAATATATTATAGGTTAGTGACTATGGCGATTATTTCTTGACAAATAATGTTTAGCTTTTGATATTTTTTATAAGTTTGAAGTAAGGTTATTTTTCCAGCTACCAGGGAATCAATGATATTCTAGATGGAAATTAATCTAAAGAATCATAACAGGACAAGTTGTCTCTTAGGTATAAGACAATCATTTATTTATCAGGGACACAACATTTTTTGGTTACTAGTACATTCAATATCAAGATTACTAACAACTTTATCTAAAGACGTTGTATTTGGCCACTATTTTAGAGAAAATGTGTCCAGATCAGCGTGGAGAGGAGATGGGAAAAACGAAAGTGATACATCACATTTAAGACACTGCCCCCAGATCTCTCATCCGAGATTCCTCAATCCTCAATTTCCCCTATCACAGTAATCTAATCAACCACTATACTAACACCTTACATCATGTGGACACTGGCATAGGCAAAAAATAGGTAAATACGGGGTTGATATTTTCTTGTTAGGTAGCTAGCTTCGCGTGTGGTTTTGGCCTTGTTGGTATAGTCCATTCTCTGTAGCTTTGGACTTGCCTGACATTTGAAAAGTTACTGAAATAACCGATCAGATTCAATCGCACCGTTAATATTCCTCTCACTTTGACAAGTGGTGTAGATTGGCCTTAAGGTGGAAGTGTGGGGTACGTGAGTTAAGGGAAATATGTTTTCAGTTTTTACATACAGCATTTTTTTGGTCAAAACAAATCAAATAATTCTCTAGTAGAAACATAGAGTTTAATTTTCTCCACATGGTGAACTCATTTGTTCTTTAATGGCTGTCGAAGGTATCCTGGAATTTAATGACAACTTTTTCTCTTCATTTAAAAAGTTTATCGTCTAATGACGTTATGCTCATGACAGATATTCAAGAGCTGTTGAGGTCACCATGATGGGGGTAAAATGCGACTGTATAATTTTACCGGAGAAATATTTTATCTATTTTGATAAAATTATTTTGTTCTGTTAAAACTTCGAAAACACTTACCTTTGTTGGCGTTCTCTTTGTTTCCACCTTAATTAGAGGCAATTATCCTCACCGTGGTCACAGGTAGAGAGCAAGTATTGTGATCGTAAAAAAAAATTGATTTCGAGATTTTAATAGATGTCGACGTCTCATAGCCCCCCGAACCCTAAAAAGTGGTTTTCTCAATGCCATGACTCTCTGTCCATCTGTCTGTCAGTCTGTACCTCCGACTAGAGCCTAAACTATTTTACTGATCGGGCTAGAACTTGGTATCTAGGATTTTCATAGGGGTTCCCTGAAGGATTTTTGGAATTGGTTATCTAACCCTAAAATTAAGAGTAGTTTACTGAAGGGCAAAAAGAGAAAAAGTCGATTTCCTCAAAATCGGCTGTAATGATCTTTATTAAATTTAATTTCAAAACACGGATAAATATTATAGACAAAATGGCTACTCTCAATATTTCAGTAAAATGACTTTAAGGGTTCCAATCTGATGCGTAAATTCTCATTTTGTATCATATCTCCGAAACTTTTTGAGATATGAAATTACCTACCAGTGAAAATATGTATATCTATTTATAATATAGATATTTTATTTGAAATATATTTTTATAGAGCCAATAACTTTCAAGTTATACGCCAATATATATATATATAAACTTTTCGAACACTATACATTTAAGTATTGCAACCGTCAAAAAAAATCTAGCCCAAGATGTTGATGAATGTCGACGTTTCATGATCCCCCAAACCTTAAAAAGATGTTTTTGCAACGCCACCCGTCTGTGTGTCTGTCTAACCCTAAAATTAATAGCAGTTTACTAGAGGATGAGAATAAGAATACATCGATTTTCTCAAAATCGGCTATAACGGTTCAATCTCTCCCATTTTAAACTCAATAATCAATAATTACCTATTTTATTGGTCAAAATTTATAAAAGAAAAATTTAATAGCAATGCGATAACCATAATATGTGCACCCCCTAGTAAAATGACGAAAATTTTAACCGGAAGTCAAAATCTTAATACGAAATGTTGACTCTCGGGGAACCAGTATCGATATTTTTAATTGGTCCAAATATACAAATGAAGACGTTAATTCTTTAAAAATAAAATTATGAAGTTTAAAACCATGAGTCAAAAAATGTTTTACGTATGTCTAGCGCAATTCGTTCTCAGGTTTGCTAGTGTATATTATTTTACGAATTTTGAGTAAATATCTCCCTTTTTTAAACAAGAGAGCGAGAAAGTTTGTGCAGAGATATGAACCATTTATTTATATAATTGGCCATGGTGGAAAGTGAGTGTAAATAAATTAAGGAATATAATCCAAGACTTTCTACTCCTAATCCCGTTGACTAAATAGCTTTAATTCACTAATACATGATAACTTCAACCAAGGGATAGAACATATATAATAAAATACACGGTAAGGTTTTATCTACCACGAAAAATGTGAAAAGAGTAAGTTAATAAGAAGGTGGAGAAGGTTGGGGGCTGTAAAACATCTAATCACTTAGAGTGAGGAACACCCGAACATTTGTAGGACTAGAATTTCATTTAAATACAGGCACTCATATTTTGAAAATAAACAACAGGTCTATGTGTAATTTAATTAATTAAATAGGTAAGATAACTTTTTCTACTCCGACGTACAAGTGTTTTTAAAGGGGGGTTAAATTCATCTTTAAACTTACTACCAGGACCAGGATGTTTATGACGTATACTTTTATTTTAAAATTCAGTTGAATGTTGAACAGGATATTAACATATTTTTAGATGCCCTGATAAACAAAACATTGTATTTTATTTAATTTATATTTGCATATGGAGCTTTTAGTTTTAGAACATTTTAAAACTATATTTGAGATATCAGCTGCGTTTATAAATAATTTTACAAAACTCGGTTTTAGATAATACGACATTATTATAACTTATTTATATTTATTTCCTTCTTATTATTTGATAGTAGCTTAGTCTTCTATGTAGAATCTATAATAACACCATAACAGGTCCTAATAAAGACTAAGCTACCATCAAATAAGGAGAAAGGAATAAAAATACAAACGAAATAATTTTGTCATTTATTACTCCTTACCAAATAAAATATGAATATTATTTAGTTAATATTATAAAAAATCCTACCTTACAAAATAATAGATTATGAATAGATGGTTTCACAATTAATTAATAATATTTGAATATCTAATATAATTTTTATAAATTACATTACATTTAAACTATTTATACAATATTTTCAAAAAACTTAGTTCAATGTAGGATGTATTTGTAAAATATATTATGTAGTTTTATTAAATATTTTTACATTTTAGGTTATTTTTTTAAGATTTTATATCATATTTTTTTATATATTTTGCATTTTTTTCAATGGCATAAACATTCAACTTAAATGACTTCACTCCATCATAAGCGCGTCTATTAATAAACTTAATGGAATAAATTTATATTCCCTGCACGGCAAAAAAATAATGATTGGTAAATTTTGGGAATGGGATTTTCTCCTTCCCTAGAATTACTCTAGTTTCTAAATACTGTGTTAGAAAAAATGTTTTATTTAAAAAGTACATTTGATATAAACTTCCAAAATATATTTTTCTGGCTGTGCCACTAAATATAATTTAAAGTAAAACACATTAAAAAGTGTTTCAACGTATGTTGGCGCGTTAAAAGTTTCACCCTTTTTTAAATTATTATGTTGAGCACAAGAGTTATTAATGTCAGCGAATATTTAAAAGGAAATATACTCATTCTGACCGTATTTATTATAGGAATTGCAGTTCTAAAGACTGAAAACCACTAAAACAATCCGCCATTATCTTAGAATATTTTGTTGGGAGACAGTTTAAAAAAATACTTCACTTGTATGAGGATCTATGTTTCTAACCAATTACTTTGGTCTCAGAGCTGCAACATTCCACATGAAAAGTAATTGTAAGCGGTCATAATTTTTAATAAATTAAAATCTAAAAGGGTAAGATTTCTTAATCACATATAAGCATGTTGATACCTTTCATTTCCATCTTGGACTTAACTTTATTTTGAAATAACAAACTATTTCTCAATTAACGCGGTATTTCTGGATGTATACAACGCCACTCAGCGTTCCGATAGGTGGCCCCCTCAACGACTTAACTTAAGGTGTAAGGGTAAGAAGGTTTTTTAAAAAAAAAAAAATTGCAATCGTTTTATCAATGTAAAAAAAGGGGGGGGGGAGATATAAAACCACAGTGATGAATACTTTATCACCCTACGGCACACAGCTATAATACTCACCATCTGCAATCCAGTCTTTTGCGAGCTTGATGCCTTAAACCACATGGACACTAGTGCAAGTAGAAATTAAGATAAAGTCGAATAACCCTAAACTTGAAAAACAAGGGAGATATAATTTTTTTTTCCGTTACAAGTTTAAACCAAGTACAGTTTTAAGTGGGTGTTAGCTATCGTTTAAATCGGTATTGTTCCAATTTTGGTTTAAAATCGTAAACCAGAGCTGAAAAATAAACTATACTCACAGAATTTAAGATTTTTTTTAAAAACAATTTGAACTTCACCACCCTGGTGGAAAAGTCTGCCTACTTTGACGGCGTGTCCATTACTACTCCCTCTTACACCACCTCTTGCCCACCCTGTCAGCACCGATTACGATGGGCTAAGACAAAACTTCCTAAACCTTGTATGCCCTGTCAAAACGTCAAACATCAATTTATGTCCCAACTTTGTTAAGAGGGGGCCTTGAGACCGGAAGGTTTTGACAGGATAAAACTGACGAAGTAATTTTATTTTCGCTCTTTAAAAAAGTTTCCTCTTTTACCCAAACTCTCCGTTTGTGTAGACTACCCTAGGGTTATTAATAGCGTGTAAGATTTGGTCCAGTTCACCGATCCGGTGGTTAAGTGGTTAGGCAGGTTGGTTATAGGTTTATTGGATTTAAAATGAAACTTGAACGAATTTTGTACCTATATGTGTACCAAACCTCTTTCTGTGGGTTTTAACGTTCACTGGAATACCAGAGCCAAGCAGAAACTGGTCACGTGATGAGCTTTTGGCCAACAAGATCCACCCCATTAATCTTCTTGTGTGAGATTAAATAGTTTCAGATTTATAAACTTCCACGAGATGAAATGATTTCAGCGTTGTGCTCTAGCACGGTATGAAATGATTTCAGCGTTGTCCTCAAGGATGATATGAAATGGTTTCAGCGTTGTCTTCTAGCATGATATGAAATTATATAAGCCTTGTCCTCTAGTATACGATTAAATGATTTCAGCGTTGTCCTCTAGGATGAGATCTAATTTCAGTGTTGTTTTTTTAGCATGACATGAAATGATTTGATGTAAAGAAAATAAATCTCAATATCTTTACTGTAACAATATTTGATTTATTTTGACAACGGTGGTGGCCACTTGGTCAGTATAGCTCGCTTGCTTGGTCAGCCCTTAAAATTTGTTTGGAGTTCTCAAAAAATATAGTTTATATTGTTGTTTATCATGTAAAAAACTCCCCCTAGTATAGATTTTTTTACCAAAATAATTAAAATAACATTTTTAATCAATATAGAATTTTCAAAATTTTGTTTTCTCTAAAATTATTTCTCTCTGAAATAAACAGTACAATGTTTTTAATATGTAAAAAATTCATAAAATACAAATTTTAATTCAGATTAATATACACATTTTTTGAAATATCTTTGATTTTCAAAAAAGAGTCAACAGCAAACCAATCTTAATTTTAGTGGGAAATTAAACTCACAATTTTTCCTCGAGATATGACCATACATTATTTAGATATAAAGTTTTAACGAAATCTTAATGAGCTTTTCTGTTAATAGCGCCAGGTACAAACAAGGACCGATGGAATTATAAAATTTACACTATTCATTTTGGGAGTACTAAAACACCAAGATCCGTTATATTAGTGAAGAATTTTGGTTCACTATTACAATAATTTTTATTTCTTATAATATCAAATTTGTAGATAGCCTCTATGTGTGTTTATTTTGGGCTCTTGTTCCCTGAATCAAATAACCCGTTTGGGCTACACGCATTATAACTACACTATGGGAATTTAGATGAGAAAAGTGACATTTAGAGGAAACACACCATCATTTTCGTGGAGGGAAGGTAGTGAGCAATTTAATAAATATATATCCTCAACCCGCCCAGCCTAGATTCGAATTTCAACCTCCCGGTTACCGGTAAGCAAGATGAGCTTTATGTTTAGTTTACGTGTCTAGAGTTATGAGTCCCAGTGTGTTAAATGTAGCTACTAAATGTATAAAAATACCTAACTTCCTCTATTAAAGACTTTAGTGCTGGAGAATCCTTGACCTCTTATGAAAAACTTTAAATTCATAAAAACCTTGCTCATAAAGACTTTAGGCTAAGAAAGCCCTCCATATCTTTGATTTTTGCGCGTTTTGAGTCGCTAAAACAGGCATATTTCAACTTATACTATATTTAGATCAATTTTTTTTAAATGTGTTGAAAAGTTAATATAGTTCTATTATCTGTAGATTAGTATGCGTTTTAGAAGATATTAAAAAATACTATTTCTAAAAAAAAGTCCGGACAACAATTAATTCAATTTAATGACATTATAACTCTAAAAATATAAAAATAAAACAAAAAGCTTTTTCTTAATCTCCATATTACAGATAATATACATATATGTTAGCTACAAAATAAATAAATTTAAGTTTGTATCTAGCGTAAAACTCTAACTATGGTTGACTCAGCCAACGCCTATTTATCAACATATTATGGGGTGATTTTGTCTACGGGTGTGACAACCTCGAAAATATCTAGTTAGACAGGATGAATAGAAAAAAAAATCCATGTACAAATGTGAATTTTTCTAAAATTTGGTGTTGAATACCTTCTTAAAGATTTGAAGTTGGAAATCCTTTGGCCTCCTCTGTTAAATACCTTTCACTCTAGAGATTTCCTTACCTTATCTGTTGATCTTTCTACTAGAGAAGACTTTATCTTCACTGTTAAAGATCTTGACGCTATAAAGTCCTTTACTTTATTAGTTAAAGACCTTAGTACTAGAAATATTTTGATCTTTTCTGTTTAAGACCTTGACGCCATATAGTCCTTTATCTTCTTTGTTAAAGACCTTAGCGCTAGAATGATCTTAACCTCCTCTGTTAGGGACCTTAATGCCATTGAGTCCTTTACCTTATTTATAGGACCTTAGCCCTCTAAAGCTCTGGACGTTCTATGTTAACGTACTTAGTGCTAGGAAGCCTTTGATCTTATTTACTATAGACCTTGAAGCCATTGAGCACCTGACCTTCTATGTTAAAGACCTTGGCCCATCATTGCTCATTCACGAGGCGGCCTCAAAGTGCGAACTCAATTTGCTACTGAGGTTCGGTCTCGTCCCGTTCTGTCCAGTACGTCAGCCAGCTGGTGGCCATGGAAACCGACATTAGTCATGACTACCGACATCGAAAAAAAAAAGTTTTTCCCGTAGCCGGTTGTTTGATGGTGCGGTCCCGGAAACAAAGATATCAAATTACTTTGTAACCGCTACCAGGCTTGGTACCGACGGTCTAAACGGAGTTTCTGATGACGCCCTAGTCATGCTACGCTGATTGTACCTCCGTTAAATATTCATTGTTTAGAGTATAAAATAAAAAATAACAGTTAAAACAAACTCTGGAAATAACTTTTCATGCTTGACTACTGACGCCTTTTGCCACCTACTTAAAAATAAATATTCTTCCACTACAGTAATCCTGAAGAGAATGTCAATTACGGAGCTTCAAATCCTCTAAAAAAATCCTCAAATATCTTAGAAAATCCGGCCTGTATTGCTACCATTTTAAAATACTTATGTTAAATAAATTTTGAGAATCATATAAGTTTTGATCAGATACCTGCGGCAATTTGTATGAAGCATCGCGGAAAATAAGATATCTGTACAGTTTTACACATTAAAAAATATTGTAAAAATCAAAATTTAGGAATATTAATGCTCTGGAGCAGTTGTTCTCAAACTTTTACAGATCGCGGATCCCCTGAAGCCAATAATAATTCAGCACGACCCTCATGATCCTTTCTCGTTACACGGGGAGAAATTAACAATCTACGCACAAATTTATATTAGTCTACATAATAATAAAAGAAATAGCATTTGTATTTTGCATTATTATTAAAAATGGTTTGTTTTAAGGAGTATGTATAGTGATACTTAATATAAATTCGACACTCACCTAATTTGATGGTTAATACGGGTTTCCTGCTGCTAGCATTTGAATGTCAACGGAGAATGATTTAAATCGTAGGTCAATCGTGGCTCTAAACTGAGTCTGCTTATAAGTAATATTTTTGTTCAATATGTAGTAAAAGAGCTGAGAATACTGTCTCACACAGGCAAGTGGTGGAAAATGGCATCAAGTAGTCCTTTTGCAAACATCACGGTACCCTGATGGAGCATGAAACCAAAAGTCCATCAAAGGCAATGAAGGAAATATCACCTTAAATGTCAAACTACAAGATAATGTATTTAGTTTGTCTTCTTAGATAGATGATTCGTGGACTACCACAAGGTTCTTTGTGGACCTCATAATGTGTAACTCTGCCTTAGAGGAATGTTGTAACATCTCTCCTCCATTTTGGCGTCAACAAAATTAAATAACGCGGGATTTCTGCACTTTTTCAATGCGTCTCAGCGCTACCTTTGGTTTTTCCGTCACCAGCAATACAAACCAGATGAGATCCTACAGTACATGTATACCGTAGTGGTACAATAGCTATTAAAGATTTAAATCAAATTATAGGAATAAGTAGCTTAGTTTATATAAAGTGTACCCGAATTTTTATGGAGGGGTAAAACTACAGTTATAAATCATGAGTTGAATACCATTCTCCAATGTCATGGACCAAAATTCCAGCATTGACCTCTTTCGTTTCGAATAATCTAATCTTTTAGGAAAGTAGCTTTTATAAACGTGTTTTAAACTCATTCAACGAGCAAGAAGTCAAAAATTATTAACTTAAAATTAGTTAACTTGGATTTAAGGACCTTTGCCAAAATTGGGTGTAGAGCTGGGGATTTTATGAATATCAGCTTTAAGGGAATTCAACAGAAAATGGCAGTGCTAATCTAGATTTATTCTACATATTACTGTAATACTAAATAAAAAAATCCTTCTCAAATTTCAACTAAGGTTAAACTTAATCTTAACTTAGCCAACCAAAAGGTGGTTCTAATTCTTTCCTTTTTAAAATAGAGAAATTATTAAAATCGTGAACTTTTTTACCTACATTTATTTGATGGATATTGACATTGATGTACTCCCAAATTTAATTTTTTTTAAAGTATTTCTCTGAATGAATTTTGAAAATAAGAAATTGGTCGAAAACGGCTTTAAAAATAATTTTGTTTTAAATGTATATTTGGAAAACGTTTAAGATAATAAATAACACAGTGTGTACTTGCTATTTAGTGAACAAATAATTTAAGGTAAGTTTACTGATGATAGGTTTTAAGGCTTTTGCTAAAATTTAGAGAGTATTTACGATTGTGTTGTGTCATTTATTTATTTTTTAACTGTTGACAGCTCTTTTTGATAACTTTAAAACTGTTGAGAACGACCACGCACGGAGCAACGCAAGAAAAGACTTAATTTTGCTAAGTGATGAGTGGGATGTAGGGGGGACTGGGTGGTTGTTAATAAAAAATGTGTGGTTCTTTTGGCATCAATCCTTCCTCTCTCCCTCTATTCCCCACTCAATCTTCCAGCTAAGAGAGTATATGATTCCTTTAACACGTTTGTCGTGTCTGATTGCTAAGAGAGAGATTTGGGTAGTGTGGTAGTAAAGGCGAATATAATTCATGTTATTTCAACTAGCTCTTACATTATAATTATGTTTGAGCTTTGTGATATATTAGGGAATTTTGTTATTTGCTGGCAACAGCTACAACTAATTTTGATGATTACCATGAACCGGGGAATGGAGAAAGAGATATTTTGACGGCGTACGGTTGGTGCTATTGTTGATGACAGACGTGCGGTTTGCTCATGTATGGAAGGACTCGCTCTTAACCAAGTTTATTGAGGCCTTCGACTTCGTTGGTGCTGACCAATGGCAGAGCAATGGATTTACACCCCTGAAACTGCGGAGAAAGGAGGCGCAGGAGGTTTGAAGAGGGATTTTGGGAGCGCTAATTTTTAGAAGAATCAAGAAAGAGATGAAAGGTACAATTTAGTTTTATCACATTGAGGACAGGATACGTAGAACTATGTTTTTACCAAATTATTGTTAAAGGTGGAATACGTAAATATACCTTTTTCAACCACCACTTTATTTCCGAAATGCTGCGCATTCTCTGACTTTTCTGTTGAACCAATATTTAGTTTTACATGATCTAAAAGATTGAGGAAAAATTTAAAACCAAACATAAAAATCTAATGTTACTAGATTCTTGAGAAAAATAGTTTGTTTATGATAATAATGGCAGTAACTAAGCTACCCAATTTGGTGGCTGCATAGTCTAAAGCGAAACTCTTGCAGTAGATTTGACTGTGGTTGGGGAAGGGGGGGAAGATCAAGGTTAGAATCTCCGTTGGGTTTTCTGAGCGTCTTTTTTCAAAATAGGTTTCTACCCTCCAGCCCCGTACATGTGAGTACACTTCCTATAAATATATACTTCCTCATCCCTATAACTATTAGCGTAATTAATACACAAGCGTTTAACCCAAACAGGTAGACCTAGTAACACGTGGTGCTAAAAAAATAACGTAGCTCAGCTGAACGATCGACTTTACTGGATCTGCTCAGTTTAACACACAACCAAACTCATAATTTAATGACTTTTTTTTTATGAAAGCTTGGGGCTATATAAATATATTGCACACATATTTAATTGTTAATTTTAAATCTACTTATTCCAGACATGTGTTACAATCCTATTCGTTTTGATTATTTTGTTTTAAATTGTTGGTTAGTAAGTAGACATATTATTAAAAAATTAAAACGTTAATTGGTGGTGTGGGGTGGATTAAAGTAGCTGCAATAATTTTAGCACCACATGGGCACAATCAAATCAAGCTCCGCCATTGGTGCTGACCATCCACCTTTAGAGACATCGGTTCTACTTACGTCGAGGCCGGAATAAAATATTCATACCATGCGGACGTAAGGTGAACTACGAAAGTTTTGGAGATCACTGGAAGTGTACTGCCAGCCACTAATAACACTTTCTTGTGCAGTAACCTTCCGTTTAGCCATTGTTATTATTATTATTATGTGTTCTGTCTTACGAAAGGTCCATTCCTGTTGCCAGTGAACTTTGACCTCCTATGCACCCTGTCCTCTGTCTCCTCTGAGCTCCCAAAATTTCCTTCTTTCCAAACGTGAATGTTATTTGGTTCTTCTCTGTATCTTACCACTCGTTCAAGCTAAACGTTTTTAATGACATTAACATTTAGGAATGAGAAAGGTGCAGTTTATAGGCAGTATACCTGTGTAGTGTGTATTACTAATTAATGTTAACGTTTATAGGTACGTCGAAACAATGAGGTAATTAGTTCATAATACAACATAATTAAAAACACAGAAAATATCCATTGGGGAAATATTATACACCTGTTCAGAGCAACAGATGTGTGCAATAGTTAAAATACACAATACAATAGTTTAGGACTCGACTAATATTTTTGAAAATTAATCTCAAAATGTTTATTACTTTAAAGTTTAGATGATAAGAGGAAATTTAGAGTGGAGGAGGTTACATAATGATTAGCTATATACCCTTAGCTCAACATCCGACAATGTTAGGGTAATCAAATCGCACAGATTACGGTCGGTAGAACATGTAGCACTAAAGTAAGACACTAATGACATGGTATTAGCTGGTAAACCTAATGGAAAGATACCATAGGGAAGATCTGGACGTAGAAGGAAGGATATTATTATAATTGATATGAAAGAGATAAGGTGTAATGAGGTAGACTGGATAGAACTAGCTCACATACTTTTGTAAATATGGCAAATAACTTTCTAGCTCCTTATGAATAAAATATAGTAATTAAGTAATCTCAACATGAGATAATTACCAAATGAGTCACTCGGTAAGACTGGGACTTAAATATAAATTAAAATATGTGCTTGGCTTATAAAACGAAAGAAACAACTAATACAAATAATTCTATTTAGGCTATCACGTATCAAATAACTAAGGTCATCATTAAAAATCAAGATCCAGGCGAATACTTCCTTAAAATGTGTTACACACTAAGGGGAGCATTTCAAAGCTCATATACAGGAGGTGGAGCGTCTTAATAAAACTCATTTGGTAGACCGTGTGTTCCCGAAGTAGAATATTTTCGCGACGACTTCTAGATTTACATCTATAAGAGGGGCATCATGACACACCGTAGCTAATGGACCCCAATTTATTCTGAACAGGAATCGAAACCAAATCTTTGTGCCTGTTAGGTAGTACTCTATGCTGAACATAAGCCCTCAGATCTGAAATTAAATAAATAGATACACCTTCTTCAGGAGGGAGATGAACTGCCTCCTTGGATGACTGTCTTGTCCACCAGTTCATTACCTGATCTAACTACCTCTAAATGTCTAAATGTCATTTTTCATCGTTACCCTTAAAATTTGCCTTTTTAGGTTTTAGACTAAATAATAATAAAATAAATAGTTAAAAAAGTCTTATTACAATCAAGTCATAAAAAAAAGATAGTGTGAGCATGAAAAAGGTGAAAGGGAAAGAAAGTATCTTTTCTTTCTGAGAGAGAGAGAGAGAGAGAGAGAGAGAGAGAGATTCCCTGGGAGATCAAAACCAGGGAGAAAGCAGTCAAATATTGCGCGCTTGTAGGAAGAGGACGAAGGAGCTCTTATTGGTTGAAGCAAACAATCGTTAGAACAAGAGAGTCAGAATTTTCTGTTTGTTCCACTTCTCTCTCTTTCTCATCTCATGTAACGGTTCTAACACCCTTCTCTCCACCCCCAATACTCGAGGCTACCCTTGCAGAATATCAATTTGTTGCTGGCAAAGCTTTGCAAGTCAACGAAGTGCAGAGGTTTATAGGGCTCTTCTGGGGTCTAGCTTCTATACGGAGTGTCCCCACAAAGAATATAAAAATAAATAAACGGAAGTTGAGAAAGAAGATATTACTTTTCTTTTTGTGTCTTACTACCAATCTGGGCTATCCTATGTTAATTACACTAATGAGATAGAAATGAATAGAGTATAATAAAAAAGGGAAATATATCCTTACAACTATATTAATTTTTTGAACAGGAGTCTAGTTTAGTTTAGGTTAGGTTACTTTAGGTTACGTTAGCTGGCGCTTCAAAAATACTAAACCAATCTTCGATTATCTTACAAAGGCTATGTTGCTACCGTGTTAAAAAAAAATAGTTCAATTGCTAATAATATAAAGAACGTACTTGGATGGTACAACTACTCAAATTGATTAGAAAAACTTCTTTGGTCAGTTAAACATGATAGAATCAGAACAATAACATGAGGATAATTTATTCAAGGAAAAGTTAATTGATCATGAATTAAGTCAAATAAGACAAGTTCAATAACATTTCTAAAAAATCATAATTGAGATTGTTAATGTATTAATGGTCTGAAATAAATTGGCAGAAAACAAGGAAAGAATATAAATCTGTGTTTATTAAATATGTAAAGTAGTGATAGATTATAGGATTAGCTGATAATCAAAAGAATAGGGGAAAACTGTAATTGACCAGATTGAGTTTATTAATACTCTACACCGTTAGTTACAGACTCTAAAAGTTTTTATTAGTGCTTGAAATAAGGATTATAGGTTATATGAAGTGTATCACTAGGCCTATACAAAAAAAAAATTGTTAAATTAGTATGTCGACAGTATTAAACTTCTTAGTTGAATAGTTAAATATAATAGTAAATAGTATGACAATAAGTTGACATGGAAGACAGGTTCTGCAATGTTAAAATATTTAGACATTGACAGTAGAGAGATATTTAATATAAAGGTTAAAATAGTTGACTAGGTTGTTGTTCAGGTACCTTACATATGTAATAAGCAAATAATAATATAAAATATAACATGAAACATATCAAAATAAAGTTAAAACATTACAAGTAACTTCTTCCAATTATTAAAACGAGTGTAAGTGATATAATGATACAAACTTGTATTCGAGTAAATAATTATAGAATTAGACCTTGCTAATAATCGAGAATAGATTAGTTATGGAGATGTAATGGAAATCAACAGATGTGTCATCCAAGTTATACTTTAACTCAGTCATGATATTTTAAAAATACAATAATTATATTAATAAGTACAATTGATTACTATGAAAGAAGTATAACAAAGATGATTTTTTTTTTTTGACGTTTTGAAAATTTAAAAATAAAGTAACGTTCCTTATCTGTGTCTTTTGATTGTTTAATTTAAAATAGATATATGTTTCTAACAACTTACTTTGATCTAAAAATTGTAGGATTTCACGTTAAACCTCCTTAAAAATGAATCAATTCTATATTTTCAATTTCTTTTAAAGTAAGATTTTTAACTCTTCAGCGACATGTTTATACCTTTCACCTCCATTTCAGCTTGAATCATATTGTAAAACAGCAAATAGCTTCTTAAATAACGTGGAGTTTTTGAACGTAAGAAACGCGTTTCAGCGCTTCATTGCGTGTTTAGAAATTATGCAATTTAGTACATTCAATCAATGTTCAAGTCGAATAAAAATATAATTATTGTCTGTGTTCGGGCAGCACGTTCAGTGATTAAAATTACAGACAGTTATACGTGATAGCACTTAACAGTTGAATGACATGAGGACATATCACTCTCCCCCCTCCCCCACCCTCAACCACACCCTGGTGATGCAAACATACTACTGTCCCTGCGTCGGCTACCCCACCAATCATACAACGAACGTCACAGACTATCGACCAAAGAGAGAACAGTACGTGGATTCTAACCACGTGAAAATAAAAAACCGTAAAACCTCCCCTTGACTAGTACCTATAACCATATTTTCAGTGCTTGGTGATGAATTTACAAACCTGGGGCTGCGTTAAATTAACATTCGCCTTACAAGCTGACGCCAGCGGTCTTAGGTTGGAGATAGGTGGAAAGAGCTTGTTCTTTAACCGGATCCATCGGGTGTAAAAAGGGAGGGAGGGAGGGAAGATTTATTAGATAATGTGGTTTCCAATCCTCTTTCCATTGGAACGAGAACAACTGCCATTAAATAAAATACACACTTGAAACCCAAGATTCATATTCCAATAAACATCTAAGAGAGCAACACCTAACATTCGAATGTACGAGTAAATACAGGACTTTTTTTTTTTACAGGATCTTACTACACGGCCATGGTGTAAACATTTTAATCACAATAAAGATGAGGAATAAAGGATGTAGCGGAAGTGTATCTGAATTTGCGTGGATGAATTAAGATAAGCTGTTGAGAAAAAACTATCTTAAGAAATTAGCCCGAAATTTGAAACTTGATAACACATTCAAGCTAGACAATACGATACTGGCACCTTTGTCCAGTATCAATTCCAGTGTGGTTTAAAAAACCATATAACTCCAGCTACAATACTTAGCACCGTGTCTTACTATCTGTTCGGGTCATACGCTTAAGTACTAATTACGCTAGTGGTTTAGGATTTGGGAAAGTTGAATTTAAAGGAAGTGAGCCCACATTTTCGTGGAGGGAGAGTAGAAAACCATTTAGAAAAAGACTTAGATACATGTTTATATAATTCTTTATAATCTCTTAAAATTAAATAAGGTTTCTAATCAATGTAGCCCACATTATATTAGTTTATCTTGTCTCCTCCACTTTTGATTTTAACTGGTGTAATCGATTTTACCCCTCCCCCCCATCATTTAACTTATTGTTAATGTTTATGTAATCTGTCACCTTATTTCAAATAATTGTTGTTTCTCAGTATATCATATCACCCTATTTAACTTTTTTAACTATTCAATCTCACTGTATGTTAATGATTTGAATTGTAACTTTCACTTTATTATTCTGCTACTTTGTTCCATTTATATCAATTAATTTTGTTTGGCCATCTCGTAACTACGTTTTTCAATCACGTTATATTTCATGTAATTATTTTACTTATGCTCTTATTCTACTTTATATTTAACTCCTTTTTTAAACTGTATTAATTTGTATACTTAGCTTATTATTTTTAATTAAGCCATATTTCATTCTAATTGTTATTACCATATTACACCTATTGTTTTGTTAGATTCTTGACTTGCAGGTTTATTTATAAATATTGTCAACCATATATTTGTAATTCATTTTACTAGCCCCCCTTTGACTCATATTATTTTATATGTTTTTATTTAACCTAAGATTCTTATTGTAAAATGATTTTAACGCATTAATTTCACTTTCCATTAATTTAACTTTTTAGCTTATTCTTTCTCATTAATCTTTTTATCAATCACTATCTAAGTCTTTAGTTTTAATCTATCAACACTCCTTACGTAAGATTATTTTAGAATGTTTTCTAAAATGTTATTTAGGAAAAACCTCTCCCAGTTCAACCGAGTGAGATTCGAACCTGATCTCTCCGTCCTCAGCAGTCTAGTTCAACAAGAAACTAGCGCTTAGATAACTACGCCACCGAGACGGGTTCCATTTACAAACTATTAGTGATTGTAAACGTATTGATAGTTAAACTTTATATTTGCTTTTGGGTTGGTATTTTGACGTTAATGATCTTTAGAAGGCTAAATGATTTTAAATGTTGTAAATAAGTAGATACTTATTTTATACACAATGCGTTTCTAAAATAGCCTCACTAATCATATAAGAGTAAAGTTAGTAAGTGAAAATATGAAACTCCCTATGGAGATGTATCATGAAATATATTTTCAGGAAAAGTTTTCCGGAGTGGAAAGAAAAAGAAACACTTTCGTAGAAGCAGAAGATTTAATTATTTGTTTGATGATTGCTGGAATAATCTTGAAATATAATTAAAGTTTCATGGACCATCCAAGAGCTTAATAATGTCTATAAAGTCACCAGGCACAAAGGACGAGAACAATAATGCTTTAAGACAGTAAATAAATGGGTTGTCCTTGTTTGCTGTACATTTTTTCCCCTAATCAAATAAATACAGTTTGAAAGCAAACTAAACGAATGTGTCACAAAAACATGCAGGGAACGTGAGAAAAGAACAAATTGTACTGTTGAATGCAAAAAACAAACTACCGATTTGAAGGTGGCTGCGTTATCTGATAGCTCGTGACCTTAATTGATCACACATTTGTAGCCGACGATTTCCGCACGTCCATCATAGACTCTGCCTTAAAATTTGAGTGAAGAATGACCATGGGCACGGGACGATTCCTGGATAGCTCAGTGGTTATAGCATTGGGCTGCTAAGCCTGAGGTTCTGGGTTTGATTCCCGTGTCCAGGTGTCATTTTCCAAAGTAATTAATCAGATAAAATATTGTTTCACACGGTGACATCAACATTTGTTGAATATCTGTCATAAGCATAGCGGCATTAGATGATAAACTTTTTAAATGAAGAGAGAAAGCTATTATTAAATTATAGGACATCCTTGACAGATATTCAAGAACTGTTGAGATTAGTATGTGAAGAAAATTAATCTGTGTTTGTCCTGAAGGAATATTTTATTTCCAAAATTGAAAATTGACACCTGGACAAGGGAATCAAAACCGGGATTTTTGGCTTAGTACGCCAATGCTCTTACCACTGAGCTATCCAAGAATCATCCCGTGTCCAGGGTCATTCTTCACTTATACTTAAGGCAAAGTCCATGGACGTGTGGAAATCGTCGGCCCGTGTACATGTGTCATTTTTCAATTTTCGGAATATGATATTTAGATGGAGTAATCCTCACTAAAAAGCAAAAATAATAGCTTTGGCTATTTGATTATTAAATATTTTATTTATTTTGTGCAAAACATATTTTGTTATAAAATCTGCAAAAGTACAAATCTTACTCGTGCTACCTACAGACCCCACCTTAAGCTATTATCACAGTATCACGGATATATAAAGGGGCAGGCTAATCTTTCTAGGAACCACATTGATGGATATGACTGGTATACATTACAAGATTATTTAGTCTGGTTTGCCGGGGATGGCGAGGTCGGATGTACTAAATTGTTTACTACCCTCCCTTCACGCAAACACTGATACATTTACTCAAATATTCTACCTACCTCCTCTTTACTCCATTAGCTCAATTAATACTGATGCATATAGCACAAATGGGTAATAAGACGTGACCAAAGAAAATCTTTATAGTCATTGATGACCTTTGGATTCATGCATCTATAACCCTAATCTTTATAACTAATATGATACTAATATATCTTATAGCTAAAATAATATCGATATAGGTTATAATCACCATTGCACTATTGATAAAACTTATACAAACTTACACAAACTATCATAGCACTAATAAAACTTATATCATAAATATCCAATCAAACATAAACAAACTATTTTATAAATAATACAACTTATGTAAACCTCTTATATCAATGATAAGAGATATTATTTAAACCATTATATGATCAAAAACAAGTAAATTTATTATATTTCTAGTAAAATAATTATAAATTAAATCCCACTTTTATAATAAAACATAAAATGGATAAAACTATGGTAATAATTATAGTTTCAATAATATTATAAAATTAATAAAACATATAGCCAATTAATAACAATATTTTTTATAATTATGATTACTCTAATGAGGTAGGTATGAGGAAGAAAGTATTTTAGAGATAATCTATCCGCATTTGCGTGGAAGGAGAGTGAGAAACCATTTAGGTAAAGCCACCTTTGGTAGACCCGACAGGGATTCAAATCCCAACCTCCCCATCATCAGCAAGCCAATCTAACACAAGAATGACACTTTAGACTATTTGGCCACTGAAGTGTGTATAAACAATAAATAATAATACAAGAGTTTCATAAATACATTCATATTTGTGAAGTTTTATTTGAGCGTTAGACGGTTTTTCTCCGGCAATGAATCGTTCTGAAATTCTTATTTAATAAAAGTCTAGTTTACCAGTGATGATGACAGTACCCAAGTGGTTATTACTTTGCTTCTCCTAGGAGTAGCCAGAAATATCTGGCGCCAGGGTCGAATTATTGAATTAAGCAGAAAATTAAAGTTTGTTACAACTTTGCGCTGATGAATTTCTAACTTAAATGTAAAAAAATAATTACAATTCAGAAAAAAATATATCCAGTTGAAATCTCTCAAATTACTAAATTAATTATATTAATTAGTTGGACCAGAGATGGGTAACCTGTGATCTTTAGGCCTCATGCGGCTTCTTTAGGTGTTCAGTGCGGCTTTTCAGCATTTTTTCCCTATATATTATATACCTTTATTGTTTAAAAATTATATATTCTCTAACGTTGTGTATTTTAATTAATTAAACTAAAACATTGTTATTTTTATAATATAATGATAAAAAAATTGTTATCATTGATATAGTTATCTATTATTCATACACTTTCATAGTTTTGAGAAATTTATTGTATTGTACATGAGGTGTGTGAACTTATGAGGAATCCATGAGGTGACATGCGGCATTCCAAAACCTAAAGGTTACTCACCCTAGACCTATAAATTGCCCATTATCGATAAAGTGATCTGTTACAGATTATAAAATAATCCACAGATTCTGGTTCCAATCTTTATATGGTCTAACATTATATTCTTAAATAATATTAAGGAGTGTATGAGTTTAGGTAATTCGATGTTTCCCTGAAGTGATATTCTAAGGGGAAAGAAATAAACTGGTTAAAATATTTAATTTGGACCTCTAAAGCTGCAGGCCAGGAATAATTCATGGGGACAAGATAGGATCTGCAAAGGTGATCACGCGGGCTACGGTTTGTTTTCTGATATAGTTTGCTGGTGACGTGGATGTTGGGGCTCGAGTCCTGGTAGACTAAACTGAGGGTTATTTTCCCCTAAATGTTTTACCAATCTTTCTACATGTAAATGTTGGTATATTTCCTCTAAACTCCACCATACTATTCTTTAAATCATTTACTGTAAATGTATGGATATTCAGGATGGATAGTCAGAGGCGTTACGACAATAATAACAATAATAATTTATTTTTTCTACCACAATTTTCAACCCGTTTGGACTATACACATTTTATTCAAACCAGTGGAGTGTATATGAAAGGTAGAAGTTAGAGAAAATGTATTCGAATTATTTTGGAGGTAGGAAAAGAAGTTATATTAAAAAATATCTTAGCACAATCAACTGTAGCTCGAACCTCAAACTCCCCGTCAGCGTCAAACCGGACTAAACGAGATTAATATTTAGTCCAAGTGCCCACCGATGTGGATGTTAGTCAATAACATGGCATTAAACGTCAATATCATCTAGTTTGGTTTACTGGGTGTTGAAGAGAGATGGTGAGGGTGGTTAGGTTTTGTATCCCAGTGGTATATATATTAAGGGATGAGCTGTTTTTGCTGTAATTGTTTCCCATTCTCTCATAACGCCAATATGACTATATTTTCTCTAAACTCTACCTTATTTGTCCCTACATTATTAGCATGATTAAATTACGTATATCCAAGTAGACATGGAGCAAAAATGAAAAATAATAATCTACATGGGCCTATTCAACCAATTAAGGGCCTGTTTTCACGAGCGGTTTAAGTAGTACTGCCTAAATATATTCAATTTAAGGTGGGATGGACGTGGGAAAGGGTTAGTGTTTTTGCAGTTTTATGAAATTTGTTTTTCTAAATAAATAAAATATTGCACCAGTACAAACGTAGAATTTAATTTTATTCACATAGTGATCTCCAAATGTATTAAATATCTATTAAGGGTGTTTTGAAATTTAATGAGAACTTTCTCTCTTCATTTAAAAAAATTGTTAGTTAATGCCAGAAAATTTTGATACGAACAAGCGAAGAAAATAAAACTCTATGATTGTATTGGAGCAATATTTAATTATTTTGGCCAAAAATATGTTTTGTCATAAAAACTGAAAAAATACTGACCTTTTATCGTTAACCCTTTTATTCCACTTTAAAATGGTCGTCTTTCCATGAACGTGCTCGTCCACCGCACCGCGTGGTGACTAAGCGTGAATTTATGGGGGCACGTGTCCCCCTTAGGTAGAATATTTGATTTTTTTTCCCTTAGACTAATGGAAGTGGAGGGTGAGGGCCAACTTTTTTGACAGTTATAAAAGTTACTGAAAGAGTATTCCGATATTAATATTAAAACGTTAATCTTGTGATCTGAAGCTGTCTATTATCGTAGATGAAATCAATAACTAATAAATTATACTAGTTATAAGGTTAAATGTCGTCAATGTTAACCGAAAAATAATTGTTTGTATTTTCTAAATGTTTCTTCCTAACAACATCCTACTATTAAATGTTTTCAAGGGTTGTGCATCCGCAGACAAGTTAAATACTCTGAGATGTTTAGAAAATGTATTAAATAAGGTCAGGCCAACTTCCATTGGAAAACTTTGATGTGGGTTTGTTTATCAGAGAAATACTCGTTTTTTTTTCACAGGCATGGCTCGTTAATTACCGTTTATAAGTTTCCTCTGTTTCTTAGCTTTTAGAAAGGAGATATTGAATCTAGAACAGGAAATTTCTATCGTAATAATGCATGTTAAAATACTTCCCTCTAAAAATTAATTTTATTACAGAATTCGGAAGAGTCAAGAGGCAGATTGGGGGCAGCACTGCTAAAATCGCCCGTGGTAATAAGGCTCTAAGTCCCTCTCGTTATCCAGGAGTCACGGCCAGCCTTGAGTCAAGATGATCACTACAGTTACTATAGATTAGTCCCCCACTGCCTTCCCCCCTTTTCCACTCACCAGCAATTCGTAAGAGATTTCCCCCGACGATCCAATCGATACCATGTCACGACAACCCTGTGACCCCCTCCAGTTTATACCTCTCATCCCCTTTTCTACCTTCCTTCGACCAACCTCGCTCCTTATAGAGATTTACGTTTTTCGCCACCTTTTGTCTTCCCTTTTAGGAAGAGTTTGTTTATTTTTTATTAGAGATATATGTTTTTATTTTTTAAAGGCAAGGTTATATCAATAACAGCGCTGCTCACCCGCATCTGTGGTCGTAAGGTCTGATTCCATCACTCTTGCAACTGAGGGGATTTACCGATGACGGGGAGTTCGGGTTTCAAATCCCACTCAGGTGTATTAAGGGTGTTTTTTCCCTTCCCACCATCTTAGGTAGCCACATGATCTAAGGCATGGTCTACTCTCGAAATAGACTAGATTGTCGTTAGGGGGCAGAGCGTGGTTCAATCCCGGTCGGGTGTGAGGGTAGATTTTTCTAAATGGTTTCTAACTTTTTGTCCACACAATACAAGTAAACTTCCTCTAAATTCAACCTTACTTATCCCTAAACCATTAGCGTAACTAGTACATAAACGTATGACCCGGTTGGGTAGTAAGACGCGGTATTAAAAAACCCTTCATTGCTTCCTACTCTTCTTACACTCATATGTGGTTACATTTCCACTAAAACTCTACCTACTCATCCCTACCATATAAATGTAACTATGATTAAAACCCGGGATCAGCTGTGTTGTCTAGTGGTCAGAGTTTCTGACGTCAGATCCGGATGTCCCCGGTTCGATCACCGGCGCTTCCAGAGTTTATCTGTTAACCAGTGGTTCTTGAACGGAGTCGAGCTCAGCCTCGTGAGAAAAAATGAGGAGCTACTTGAATAAATAGGTAGCAGCTCCTGTTTATAAAACTGAGATTAACGCCTGGAGGGTTCGTTATGCTGACCATATGACATCCTCTATCAGCAAATGTAGGCACTTTCATCACAAATGGTGGCAGCTGCTCGGTCAGTATAGCTTGATCGCAGACTCACACCATGGAGTTTTTTATGCTGATAGCCTGGACGGGTATTAAGATTTGAACCACGTAAAAACCTATAACATGTTATATATCTAGTTGACCAGAAATATAATAACCTATTTATATTATAAATATATAAAAATAATAATATGGTAAATGATTTTAAAGAATTCCCTTTTGTATGTGCGGGCAAAGATTTTTTTTTATCAATTTTTCTTTTGAATTCACCTCAGCACAGGGGGAAATTTATCCCTGACTTAATACAGCACGAGGTAATATTTCATACACACACATATATACTTACACATGGTCACAGTTTCAGCTTACTGGGGCACTATTGATATTTACATTAAGGATTCCTATAAGCAAATCCCGCGCAAATCACAGGATCTAAAATTTCNAAAAAAAAAAAAAAAAAAAAAAAAAAAATCATAACCAAGTTGTCACTATAATTTTACTACAAAATTCCAGGATTTACAGAATAACTTTCTATTTTACATACGATTTAGGTTTGATTAAGTTAAAGAAAAATTATATTTAAATTTGCATAAAAGGGATCAGTGTTAAGTCATATAATTTTTGTTTAAGACAGGAAGATTGAGGTTGTTATGGGTATATACAACGTGTATCTAAAACATTGCATCAAACTTTGGCAGGCTATTCTTTGGGTGAAAATATAATAATTCGAAACAGCAACCTAGGGTCCATCTTAAATATTAAGGGTGGTATTCACCCCTAAATATATAGCTAAAAACGACTGTTGTGTGAAATATTATGAAAACTGCTCAGGGTATTACAACTAATCTTTAGATAATACTGATTGAAACATTGATCATTAATAAACTAAATGTGCTGTTACCGTTACCCACCCCCACCATGTAAAAAAGGGGGGGTTGTAACACTTTTTCTGCAATAAAATATGACAGAGTAAGTATTACTAATTTTGACTTAAGATTACAACATATGAAGTAAAAATTAACAAATAAGGCATTTTGGAGAAACTGTCTAGCTTTCCGCGTTTCCGAGATAATCATGCATATTTGATTTCAAAGACAAATGTTAATTCTTGCCAGGTAGGCAGCCAGTATGGCTGTTGCGTGGCCACTACGCTCTCCTTACCTTAATACTTTAGACTTTTTCTGTTGGTTTTTTTCAAAGCTTTGGTGTACGAGACAACCATTGAATCCGAGGAAGACCTGTTAGCCAGGATAGGTGCTGCATATGATAAGGTTGAAGAAACACCACGTGTTTTCGAAAGATTACGCAAGTCATTGATACGCCACCTCAATTATTGAAATCACGTTAGGGGACGCCATTTTGAACACTTGCTATGAATCTGATTTTGAAGCTAGGAACTAAAACAGACAAGAACTACATTTAGTATTTCTTAATTTAGTTTTCAATACTCCAGTGAGTGTAATGATTAAAATCCCACCCGTGTGAACTGTGTAAGCATAACTTACTAATGTGATAAATAGAAACACATAGGAGCTTATGAAGAAGGCAAATTATCTGAGTTTCTCCATCATAACACACAAACCAGCCCTGTTTACCAAATTTACGTGATACATAGTCAGTCACACGTGCCAGTAAAAATGGTTAAACAACTGCAGTGCGAAGTAACACTGCGATTCTGGTTGTCTACCTGGCAGGCATTTACACTTGTCTCTGAGCTCAAACTTGTGTGATTATCTCGGAAACGGAGAAAGCTAGACAGTTTCTCCAAGACACCTTTTTTTTTGTTAATTTCTAATTCTTGTTTTGTAATCTTAAGTCAAAGTTAGTAATACTTACTCTGTCATATTTTATTGCAGAAAAAAATGTTACAACCCCCTTCTTTTTTACATAATGAGGGTGGGTAACGGCAACAGCACATTCAGTTTATTAATTATCAAGGTTTCAATCAGTAGTATACAAAGATTCGTTGTAATACCTTAATAAGTTTTCATACTATTTCACACAATAATCGTTTTTAGCTCTATCTTTAGGGGTGAATACCACCCTTAATATTTACGATGGGCCCTAGGTTGCTGATGTGAATTATTCTATTTTCACCCAAGGAATAGCCTGCCAAAGTTTAATGCAATGTTTTAGATACACGTTGTATATACGGTATCCATGCATATCTATGTTTTATGCAAGGTCGATAAGGACGTATGGAAATGGATAGGACGTGTGTCGAAGGTTTGTATTCTTTGATATGTTAGTCCTTAAAGTATATTCTTTTATGTTAAAAAACTCTTTTAGGTAAATCTCAAGAAGTTTCTGTCAAAATAAATGGTCGTTTTCTGAAATTGAAACTATCTTTACACTTTAAACTTATAAATGACTAGCTCAATTTCAATCTCAAGCTCAAATACACGAACGAGATTAATTTAAAATAAAAATAAAAAATAAAATACAGCTTACATCTTCTTCAAGGCTATAAATGTGTACAGCCTTCTCCCCATTTACACTTTAATACACTCGCATATCTACAGATACCCCACACATACTGGTGGTGTTTCCATACGTAATTCTGAGGATGGACTTATGTTAAAATAATGATGGTAGCTATCACGAAATAGCCGGTGAGGCAGCTACTACAAAAATTACAATGCGCATTCACACGCTCTTTGTTTTCATCCTTGTTTTGAAAATATTTAAGGCTACCAACAAAAATATAATTCTTTTCAGAAAATTGTTTGTTTGTATAAGAATTAAAATTTTAATGCATATTTATAAATAAACTGGTATAGCTCAATAATAATAAATATATCTTTATAGAATACATTTAATTAGAACCACTTGCGTACAACTAATCTCTAAAACATATATATTTCGTTTTACTTTTGTTTTACATTGATAAACACCTTGTATCTGTTCTGCACATGCGCACTTAATTTAAATATCGCTAAAACTAAGATCAAATATGCTACCAAATTACACACAAGTTTTCATGATAGTTACCCAGGTATTTTGTCCATATTCGCCATGATAGTTTGTCATTCAAACGGTAAAAGATGACTTGTAATGGATCCGATTTTGAATTATTCGAAAAAACATTAACTTTGTATCCCATGCATAAAAAATAAACAAACGAAGACGTGAGCAGTCTGTGTACTTACTATTGGTGCTAACAAAAGAGTGTTTTTATATCAGTACATAGATCTGTTTCGATAAAGAAAAATGATGTGTGAGGACACGTTCAAGGTTATTGATTGAACATTTCTGTTCTACCATCTCTTTTTAATCCTCCAAGCCAGACTGACAGGAATAGAAAAAAACAACTTTAATGAATTGAAATTCTGGTTCCAAGAAATTTAAACAAAATATGTTCAATATTGATAAAAACAATATTTATTTAAAATTTTAGGTGACCTGGTGGTAGGGTGTCAGACTTCTTTGCTGAAGGTCCGGGGTTCAATTCTCGGTCCCAGCACAGAATTATTGGATTACCAAACCCTTCCTTCACCTCTGACAAGAGATGTATTAATCACAACTTGTGAATGTGGGGAATGCCCGGCCTCGACCGTGGTTCGGATCCCACGTTAAACTGTAGGTCCTCCATTTCATCTCATAATCACTTTACAATTAATTACACATTAGCGTGATTGCGTATAACCCGAACGGATACTAATACGCGGTGATGATAATAATAATAATTAATATTTACTTATTTGAGGAATTCAACATGTACTATATGAACCAAAGGATTATTTAAGTAGACGAGAATTTTTATGAGCGAGAGTTAAAAAGGCCTACCAATTTTTCCGGGAACGGTATTTTCACTTATCTTCCAGGTTTCTTTTACATGCCACAAACGACATGGAACCGACGGCCTTACTTCCCCACCGAATAAAGTTGTGCTACGGATTTTATTTCCCAAGTAAAATCCGTCAACCCCAGTTGGGCTTGAACCCACGAGCATCGGGCCCTGAAATGATCACTTTACCCCAAGACCACCGAGGTAAACGAGATAGTTAATTGTAATTTATAGGTATATATATATATATAATCAATAGTGACAGCTTAAGATCATATGTCTTGACATATGAATACATGTAAGTATATCAAGTAACTTTTACAGCTGTCAGATAAGGTTTGAAAATTGGTCTTACGCTGGTCTACGTTCCCAAAAACTCAAATTATTTAACCTATTGATTTGATATTATAGAGCATTCCTTATATTAAATAAAATTAAATAAAATTTAAGACTTCAAGAAGCATAAAATATTCTTGACACATCAATTTATTAGTCACCCAATATATGCATAAATATATAGTATATTATATCTTTGAAACTATTTATTGTAACCCATTACAGTGGGTAAGCGGGCAAAGGCATTCATTCACCTCATCTTATCTGGTTTGAAGGGGAAGTGAAAATGTTGAATCCCAGAAGTGTGAGCTGAGGATTATTTTCCAAACCACTCTCTCCTTACACAAATGTGGGTACATTTTCTCTAAAATTATACCTTATTCAGTCTTATATATTAGTAAAAAAAATGTTTATAAACCGGACGCGTGTTGACACGCAGTGTACACTCAAAAAATATTATATTTATTGTATCAAATATTTTTTAAATCAATCCAATCACGTGGGGAAAAAAACAAGTTTAAAAAGGGTAAAACGTGCCGGGCATCGATTCCTGTTCTCACATGTAAGACGAGTGCTCTGCCATATAAGCTACGTCTTTCTAACTCTAAACTTTACTTCAGTAAGTATAACACTTTTTATAGCTCCTCTATCATTAAGTACAGTGACCTACATAATTATTACGGTCGTGACTATAACTGGATCGGTTCAACACGAGCAGCTTGCTACTAAAGACAACCTTATCTTAGGACGCACAACTGAGTTGAGTGGATAGAGAGAAACCATTGGAATTTTTGTTTTCCCCCCTCCCCCTTTTCCTTTTCATATTATTCACACGAGGTGCTAATACAAAATTATTAACTTGTATGACTACATTGTAGTTGGAATAGTTGACTGAGCTACCAGAGGATAGGTTCTTAGACATGAGTGACACTCATGTCTAAGAACCTATCCTCTGGTAGCTCAGTTGGTAGAGCGGTGGACTGTAGATTGAGTCGTAGCAGGTATCCATAGGTCGCTGGTTCAAATCCGGCCCGGAGGATTTTTTGTAATTAGTTTTTTACACGATTGAACTTCAAAGTAAATTACATTACTCTTTCATTAGGATTCAGAATTTTAATATAAGACCTAATAATAAGTTTTAAGAAAATTAACTTTTAATTAAAACTGTTTGTTTCATTTTGTACCGCGTATTTCTGCCCGTTCGGAGCATTTAAATATTTACACAAATGCATTAGGAATGAGGAAGGTAGAATTTAGATTTAATATACCCACATTTGCGGGTAGAAAGAGTAGGAAACCATTTAAATCAAAAACCTCAGAACTTCACCGTCGATAGTGCCTCAAACTGCATGGCCGGAAGTAAAGATACTTCTCTCTGTTGATTTGAGTTGACCCATTTAACTACTAAATGAATTAATCTAACAAAATAAATGAACTGTTTAGATCGAAAAATATATAAGTATTGGTGGACGCATGTTCTAAGGTGTAAGTCTTGTAGGCCTATTAGACTGGATTATCGGTGACTAGGAGATTGGGGTAAGAATACCAGACAGATGCACTGTGGCTTTTCCTAAATGGTTTTCGACTATCCTTTCAGAAACATTTGGGTGCATTTATTCTAAATTATATCGTCCTCATTCATACCCTATTTATATGAATATGGGGACAAATTGAAAGAGTAGAAGGACGTGGTGCACACAGAAAAAAACCCCTCGCTAAACCAATTATATTGCTAGTGCATTACCCCTTCCTCATTATCTCCCTTCACTCTACTCGTTTCTCCTCCCCTTCTTTGAACACAATCTTAGTTCACTTGAGATTTACCCGCAGCGACGGCCGAATGCTCTAAGTGGTCATCCATAAACCATGTAACGTTGCTGAGAGGGGGAGGCAAAGATGAGCTCTAACGTCTACATCAGTGGTTTACAAACTAAGGGTCACGACTCCATTCAGGGTCGTGGCAGTGCCAGATTTAAAATGTTGGCGCCCTTAGGCACAATTATAAATGCGCCTCCCCTCCCCCAACCAAATTTTGTCAAGGGCTTTAAGAAGTTTAGGAGTAATGAGATTTTGGGGTGGGGCGAGGGGGGGGGGGCGGAAGTTAGTATTCGAGAAAAGATTTCCACGAAAAATAATCAGGCATGTACATGACCTACAGTAGCTCGAGTTAACATTATTAGATGAGCAGACTGACATCAATTGTAAAGCGATTGCAAAGTACAGTTATTTAAAAATAAATATTGTCATTCTGACTTTAACTTGAAATACTTAAATAATATTAGTCAATATTTATAAATGTTATTATTAAAAACAAAATATTATAATAAAACTAATGTTATCCAAAATGTGCCGCCCTCTAACGCCACCGCCTCTAAGCTCGTGCCTAGTGGGCCTAAAGTGTAAATCCACTTCTGGGTCGTGGCATGTTTCAGGTAAGGTCACAATGTTTGTAGAGGTTATAGATTTATGTCTACCTTTTAACTTGATTATAATGATTACAGGAAGGTTCCAAATTCAAATAAAAATGTAAACGGTATAAAAGATAAAAACAATTGTTAAGTTAATGCACAGGTTCCTTTTGGTTTTCCAACTCTGACAATTGCCTGATGCGAATTCAACATTAGGATATGAACGCTTGTAGGGTATTAAGGGGTCAAGATGGTCTCAAATACCGAAATTGGGGTCAAGCCCTTCACAAGATTGGAAAACACTGGTCTGAATGATTTTACATGGAGAGAGGGGATTAGGGGGGTACCTCAAAGTCTTACGTAACACAGATTTTATAATCTAATTTGAATGTTAAACAAAATAATTGCTTATGATGGAATGAATAGCCAAGCTATTGTGTTTGTTAGCTAAGATTAGAACCGAATCTCGATTCTCGTGTCTAGGAATCATTTTTCAATTTAAAGAATATATCATCCTTTATATTATCATTGTTTATAAATATACTCACAATTCTGGTTAGTATTATCTCCGAGTCCACTTTTAAGTGTCACAAAAGAATCCTTTTTAATTTATGTGAAGAATTACTTAGGCCTAACGCAGGCAGCACAGCTTTTGCATTTGGGAGAAGGGGAATTACCTTAGTTTACCACATGATGTACCAGTTCAATTGTTCTTAATATTTTTTTGGGTCATGGGTTCCTTTGAGAATCGAATAATGTCCATGAGTTTCCTCCTAATAAAATTGCACGTAAATACATACACACAAAATTTTGCGTACAATTTACTTTACTGAAGTGGAAATTGATTTACATTCACATGGACATAATATGACAACAAACTTTATAGAAAATCATGTCTCTCACTTTCCTTTTTTCACTAAAAAAATGAACGGTCACTTACTGATGAAAAGGGAAATCCATCCAAATTTCTCAACTTAAAAGTGAACTTTGATTAAAAAGTAAAAGTCAATAAGAAGGGTATTGTTGTTTTGATTGAATAAATAGTTGAATCTGTGGCGTGGTTTTTTACAGTTTAACATAATGAGCATGTCTATTGCGATGTTTTGCTTTGATGGCAACAAGTGACAAAAACTCTGACTCACAAAGATACGTGATATCTAAAGGAATAAGATATTCCATACCAAAGACCAATACTTTTCTGGTAAATTATTACGCATAGCTGTCAGCAAATTTTGTGGCCACACTGATCGCAAGGTAAGTTTGTTTTAGCTCTTATCAATGACAAAATACTATAGATTTTCATGAGTGGCGACTATTGCGGTTGTGTGTAATTTATGTACCAGGTTCGTGGAGCCCCAGTTTAATAACCCCTGCACTAATGGATTGCCTTGTCTCCCAAAGGGATGGAGATCGGGTTGTTAACCTTCAGCTCAAACAATACACCCCCACATTCCTAGTTATCTGCTAGAGCAGGGTTAGAAAACCTATTACATGGGTGTCCAAAGTGGCCTATGAGAATATTTTCTTGGCATGTACAATTCCCTGCCATCCAAAGGATTTTTTTCATCGCTCAAATAAGATGCTTTATTTTTTAATTTCCTACCAAATTAATATTGATAATTTTTATAATCACAAAATGGATTCTAGTTATAAATATACCCGCTTATACCCACATATACAATTCCCTGCCATCCAAAGGCTTTTTTTCGTCGGTCAAATAAGATACTTTATTCTTTAATTTCTTACCAAATTAATATTGATAATTTTTATAATCCCAAAATGTATACTAGTTATAAATGTACCCGCTTCAGTGGCCGTATAGTTGAAGGCATTATTCTCGCAGTAAATTAGACTGCTGATGATTGGCAGATCAAGGTTCGAATCTCAGTTGGGTGCACTGAGGATGATTTTTCCCAAATGTTTTTCCACTCTTCCTTTGTGAAAATATGGGTACACTTCCTTTAAATTCAACCATATTCATCCCTAACACATTAGCGTAATTAGTACGTAAGCGTATAACCCGAACAGCTAGTAAGACGTGGAGCTAACAAAATGTTTTAAATAACATGTATTTCTAAAATAATAATAATTTTCACATATCTACCTCTTTATATCTAAAAAATAAGTGCAATTACATCTCATTTCAATTTATGATTTAATAACTATAGCTTAGAATATTGTAATTATTAAAGTAATATATACTATTATAATTATTTTATGTAATTGATCATGATGATGAATGACCTCGGTGGTACATGTAGCTACTAAAAAATTCTTTGAGGACCTGAAAACATGTCATCAAAATTTATCGACATATTGGGTAAGTTTAAAAAGAAAAATTGTTCGTCAGCCCTGGGCAAGAGCTTTTTCCTCTTTAAAAGTAACGAGGTGGAAGGTTGTAAGAAGGGGTTGAAGGCTGTAAGGGAGAAGGATAGTGTGAGGATCCTTTGTCAACCAGTCTCCTTTCTTGCTTCTTATCGCACACATTAAAAAACAAAACCTCTTTACAATATTTTTTTCGTAGCATTTCACGTTTTACTTTTATTTCAGGCTATCAATAGCATACAATGATTTAATGACACAGGAAGAATTATGTAATTTTAATGGAATGCACCAGCATGCACTTGGAAAAATAATAGTTATCATGTCATTAAGTTCAAAACAATGAATATCAGTGACTTAATCCCCACTCACCCCTACGAAACCAAATTCATAATCAGTTTACATTGTGCCATATTGACACAACAGGAAAATTACATTTTTCATAAATTCATTGGCAACCTCACCTTCCATTATTGACGTAAATTTCGTTCCAAATATTTTACACCCCAAGCTCCTAGGTAAATTCCGTCCCAAAATTAATAATGATGGTGTGAACTCCATCCCATATTAAATTCATTTTATTTTAACGTACTTTTATACCCCAAAACGAGTTGGGTGCTGTTTTTCGTATTACATCATGGCTAATCAACATCTGGTGATGAACAAATCACATAATTTTTGGAGTTACGATTTCGAAGCATATATTTACCCCGATAAAATTTTCCTTCAATAAGATTAATCTGAATTTTTTTCATCCACGAATCTCACAACAAATTCACGTGAATTGTTTTACTAGCAGATGTATAAGCTCGTACTTCTATATTTACACTTTTGTAGAAGTTTTGAAAGACGCACAAAGTTAAACGTATATTTGTCTTCCAAGCAACACGCCAAATAAATTGAAGACATCATTGGAAAGACATAAGTATTTGGCTTATAAAATGACCAAGTATATGGTAGAGAAACATCGATGTTAGATTTTTTCATATAGATTTCATATGATTTTTAATCGGCGTAAACATCTCTGTGTGCATGTACTAAAGAGATAGTAAGTTGTGACAAGACAGTATTTTTTTGTACTATATTATTGGGCTCATTATTTTTGTAAGTTTACTGTGGTAGTGTTCAAATGTAACGAAACAGTAACCGTTTTAATTACTATTTTTCATTTGCTACCATTTACTATATTCATTATTCTTTATCTAAGAGAATAGTAGGTAGGGATTCCATTTGTTTGGAAGCACCCTTATAGAGACGGGATGGAATTTACATAAAAAGATGAAAATGGGACTGAATTTATCACGATATAATTTTTTTCACTGACAATAATCATCTTCAAACCTTCTTCAGTGGCTGCATGGTCTAGGCCGTCACTCTTGTGTTAGACTAGACTGCCAATGACAAGGATATTGGGGTTCAAATCCCAGTCAGGTATATATTTTTTCAAAAATAGTTTTCTACTCTCTATCCGTTCGATTGTGGGTACATTTTCTGTAAGTTCCATCATCCTCACCTCTAACTCATCAGCGAAATTAGTACATATGTGCACAACCTGAACAGGTAGTAAGACGCAGTGCTAGAATATAATAATAATCTTCAAAAGCCACACACGAACTTTTGCTCCCCGATTTCTGCCAATCCTGGACATGAGTGATAATGTGTGTTCAAGTATCTCCGTATCGGAACGGTGCTTTATTTCTGCGGCTGTCCTTTTAAATCCATGTTCCAAAGTTTTAAATTGGCCATAAGCTCACGTTGGTGCCCACATGATCTAAGGCGCTACTCACGCTGTAGAATAGACTGCCGATGAGTGGTATGTCGAGATTCGAGTCTCAGTTGGGTGTCTTGAGGGTTGTTTTTCCAAAATGGTTTTCCACTCTTACTCCACGCAAATGCGAGTATACTTCAACCTTCCTTATCCATATTACCATTAGATTAATTAGTATAGGCTTATAAGAGTTTAACCTGAACGGGTAATAAGACGTGGTTCTGAAGAAAAAAATTTTGCCTGAAGAAACTATTGAAGGAATAGTATTATATGTAGCTTGAAGTTAAATAAATTTCTCGTCATATTGTTTTTTCTTTGGGAGACCCCACTATTAGGTCAGGGTGAGAGAAAGTTACTCTTAGATAAGGTGTGGGTATCAAACTGTGTTTTATTGCTTGTTTTTTTTTGTAGCGCCGCGTCTTTCGGTTTATACGCTTATGTACTAACTACGTTAATTGTTTTAGGGATTAGGAAGGTCTTATTAACGGGAAGTGTACCCATATTTGCACAGAGGGAAAGTGGAAAACCATTTTGGGAAAGCCACCTTTTATACACCCGACCAAGATTTGAGCCTTGATCTCCCCGTCGTCGAGAGTCTAGTCTAATGTTATAGTAGTGCTAGAATATGCGGCCACCGAAGCGGGTGAACAAATCATGTAAGCTCACCGATTAACTCAAATGTGTTTTGCGAAACGTGTATACTTTTAGCAGGACTGTGAGGAAAAGGACATTTTAGATTTTATTTTTCAGTCAACATTTATATTACGTATAATATTTTAATATGTTATTAGTATTATTGTATATGAATTGACACTTATTATTAAAAGGGAAATATGGTGATAGTATGAATTTACATATGAATATATGAACATATAATTAGTAAATTTTGTAGCTGTAAAATATTCATTTTTATCTACATCGGAATGTAGTCTATTATGTTTAATTCTAGTATATATAGAATGCCATTTTGTTTGATTGTTTTTTTTCCCCAAGCTTATGTTTGCATTATTAATACAAGTAACTTGTTATTAGTGTCTTATACTACACTATATAGGGTTCTTTAAAATCCTTGTAACTTTTTGGTTTCAGAAACACTTTATTAAGAGTAGGACAATTTGTAGTTCATTTAAACGCAAAACTTTTAGGTGAATATTTTTTTTTCTTTTCTTCCACCAGAAAAAAGTCAAAAGTGGTTAAAAAAATTGACCCCTATAGTTGGATCGCCAATGGAAGAACTTATTGACAGGTCATGGGTCATGGTGGTCTAGTGATAAGGTGTTATACTTCTGTGTTGGTGGTCCGGGGTTCAATCCTCGGTCCCAGCATAGATTTATCTGATTGCCAAACCCTTCCTTCACCTCTAACAAAACGTGTATTAATCACAACTTGTGAATGTCTGGAATGTCAGGCCTCAACCGTGGTTTGGATCCCACGTTAAACTGTAGGTCCTCCATTTCATCTCACAATCACCCTACTGTAACGATGTTCCAAACAAAGGATATGCAACACACTACAACCTAATAATATGGAGGTTGTCTAACTCACCAAGGCTCACCCACTCACACCAACTTTCGCCAAGTCCGACCGAGGCCTCTCCCCGTCAAATGGGACGCACGTACTCGCTGCGACGCATCCACTCTCCTGGCTTGGGCAACTACGACTGACTGAGGCGCGAGCCAAATCAGACCCTCAAACTCCAAAAGAAAATACTGTTGCCAACTTGACTTGGCAAACATCCGCCCCTGGAATGTTCCAGCTTAGCCTGGCAATTACTGGTACCTCCGCGTTCGGACCGGAGCGCTGTTCTCTACCCTTCCTTTGTTCTATGTGCCTCCCCTTCTTCCCCCCCCTTTACTGAGAACTTGTTTGTATATAACAACCGCTGTAACTTCACAGGTTTACTCATTGTATCACTGGCTTTACCAGGTGAGGGCGCTTGATTGGAATAATATTAGTAAAATCTATCAAAATTCTCTTTGGATCTAAATATGGGGAGGGAATACTTTTCCAAATTACTGTTTGGCAATACTTTAATATATTATTAATGGGGACCTTTTATTTTGATCTGGCGTGGCTGGTCCACGATCAAATGTTGGTAACTTTCTGGGGAGATTCATTTTTTGCTTAGTTCTATTTATTTACGGTAGGCGCGCCCGAACCTGTTATCTGGTTCATCTATGTAACATTTAATATTGTTTAGGGTAATTTTTTTGGGATATGAATTTTTTTTAGAATTAGATGCATCTTGTATAGTAAAGTTAATTTATATTATAGGCGCAACGGGAGATTGGGAAACTTGTTATACTTCTTCGAGCATTGTTATTAGTTTAGGCTATTTAGTAATTTAGGATAGGTCTCCAACGGTCATGGTTGGGACTTCAACTTATAATATTTAAACTAACTAATTATAATATTTTTTATAGTTGCGAGGTTATGTTTTACAAGTTTTTTGTTAAAGTTGATAACGTTAGCGCGAACTTAGGCGCCAAATTTAAATGTTCATTTCAAAATATCACTCTACGTTCTTGTGGAACAAGAAGTATATTGTATGTCGAGACGGCTTAGTCTGCACCTTGACAGACTAAGCGAAGGCTGGTTAAGCCATTAATGTACTCATATTTCATTTCATCATTGTAATTTATCAAAAATAAAATATGTTCCTCTTGTGACCTCATGGTTATTATTTTTGGGGCCCGCTTCCTGACCTCTGTGTGAGCGTCACACTACCATTACATATTAGAATAAGTGCGTATAACCTGAAAGGGTAGTAAGTCATAGAGCTGCTGCTGCTACTAATAATAATAATAATAATAATAATTTAATTAACATGTCAAATAGTTTTTGGCCAAAATTTTCAATATCGACAGCCAAAAGTTCAACAGTCTCTAAGAAGTTGCCTAATTTAAATCACTTTTTATATTTGGCCCTGTGTGGTTCTTTTTACAGTCATACAACTAATTGTTAATTACTTGTTTCTCAAGCTGTTTTATAAGGTAAAGTATTTTACTATAACTGAATGTGTTGTTTAAAAACATAGTTATCTCCATGCTTAGTTTGCACGTCAAGAGAAATATTTTTTACTTTACATTAATTTGGTGTATTTGCACCACTTTTTTTTGTTACATCATTGTTAACATTTTAAATACCTGTACGGATGATTCTAGTAATAAATCTCCATAATAAATCAAAATCATGTGCACTAACACTTTTTAATTTACATCACACTCTATTTTAAGTATTTCGAGATAGGCGCAAATTTATCGCTTCCTGATAATCCCTATTTTTATATGTGTTTGGCCTATCTTAAAATATTACTATAGCAAAGAAGTGGAAAGGAACTATTAAGGGTGTATAGATAAATACTTATCGCTAATTCATAAGGGAAAAGTTCATTTCAGATTCTCAAATTCAAATATATATTAAGTAATTGCCATAACTCACAACAAATATTTCACGATGATATTAAAACCAAAGAGGGGTGAAAAGGTTGGCTGGTGAAAATAGTTTACATGATGATATATTTAAGAGAGTGAAATTGATTATATCTATAATTCAAATATATATTTAAAATTGATTTGGGGAGTCAAGGTCTGAAACTCAGATGGGTGCATTGTTTGACCCCAAATTATTTTTCTTCTATTTTTTGGGGAGGTACCCTGTTATTTTTTTCTTGTTTATGGGAAAGTAATATAGATTTTTAAAATATTTTTTAGATAAGTTTTGGACGTCAATACTAGTCTTTTAAATTCAATATT